>JANIJG010016465.1:51094-68742 GCA_024611175.1 Megaceryle torquata
ATTTATTCAATTTTATTTTAAATTTTGGTTTACCCTAACAAACCCTTCTCAAAGAAATCATGCCTGTCTCCCTTGCTTTCTACAGTGCTTCACATGTTGTTGCAGCTGGAGAATAAACAGTTTTGCAAACCCTGGAAGAAGGAACAGTGCTAGCTTTTGTTTGAATGGAGCTAAGCTTTTTAAACATTACCTATTTTGTGTGTTATATTATTATATATGCGTGAGGTGCTTAGATATTATATATATACACTTCCAAGCTTCTGGGTGTGTGACTGGATTCAAACTACATAGATTTGTGTGGGTGTCTGCGTGCATTTAAATATGTGTGCACAAATGCCAACCTACCTGCTGAGCTGAAAACAGAATGCTATTTTAAGAAGCACCTCTATTCTAGACACACAAATGTTTAAGTGTCTTACCTGGGGACAAATTAGGTATGGAAAAATCTCTGTCCACCCCAGATCTGACACAAAACATCCAAAAGTGCACAGGCAGCTTATGTTGCCCATGTAAATCTCCATTTCTGTCCATGGTCAGAAGCACTTTTGATCTTAGCCATGTGAATTATTTCCTACTCCAGACACTTGGGGATGCTAGAGCTGGATGGTTCCTTTCTCTCAAGGAGAGGATACCTTATCCTATAGATGTTCAGGGATTCTTACCAGCGTGGGGAAGATGCTGGTGAAGGAGGAACTCCTGTCAATAGATATCTGCTTTTCACTCCTTTTTCTTTTTTTACTCATTTGCACCTTGCTTTGGAGAATGCCCTTGAGCCACCAAGCTGTAGCCTCTGCTGAGAAAGGCTCCATTCTCATGGATTCCTGGAATAAGAAACCATCTACTGCATCTGAAGTCAAGAGGCAACCTTGTTCTAACAAGTACCTTGGCTTTATTTTACTTCTGAATCGTGTTTTTAAAAATAAAGTCTTTTTGCTTTTCTCTTTAATCCAGAGGGTGTGTTATAACATCCCATAGAGCTCCAAGCTTCTGTGGCCTCTCAGCTCTGTTTTTCCTTGCATATTTTCTTTCCCTGGTTTAATCTTTTAGTTTGGTTTTCTAAGTTGGATCCCTTCAGGTTCATTCTGTCACAGTTCAGAGAGAAACGAGTACAGCAAAATTTGAGAGCAAAAAGGGCGAGTGCGTTGGAAATAAAATTAGCAGTTTAATTTTATTGCTTAAAGCCTTCACCAAGGAACAATTTGTGCAACTTTGCTGAAAGCCAAAGAAATCTTAATGGAAAAAGAGTCAATAGTTTGATAAAACCCAGACCTCCACTGTTATGCAATTAAAGGTTAGACAGGGTGATAAGAACTTTTAATTTACTTTTGGGAGATATTAATCAGATTTTGGATTAATTTAAAATATGCTTCCTGAGCATTTCTTGCCGGGCCAATGTCCGTCAATGTTTCCTTTGGTGCAGAGGACGAGAAGACGCTTTCCCCAAGCGCAGTGAACCCCACAAGCCCAGATACTCTATCAGGAACATAATGGAGTTCTCCAAACTCCATTCATTCCATGATTTTTCTCCTGGTGACCAGGGAAGCCAGTGGCACAAAGTCCCATATGCGGTAGTTGTCTGTGAGTTCTGTTATTACTAATTATTTATACAGCACTGTGCCTCTGCAGGATTCTTTATAGCCAAAAGACAATATCCCCTAAGAGCTTGCAAACCAAATGGCCCAGTGGTACAAACACTTCTTTGGCTTTCCTAGGACACAGGACCTGGAATAATCCCCTGACGTCAGTGGGCTACTTAGGCTCTGCTGGGCAGGAAGTGTTTGCAGGGTTAGACTGGAGTTGAACCATGAAGTGATCATGGGTGATGAGGGAAGAAGGGAGGGCAAGCGTTCCAGCAGTAAGATCATGCTGCTGCTTCGGTTCTAACGAAGGTGTCAAGGGGTTAGGTTAATATTTTATGTTATTTTTGACCCTGTTTCCAAGAAAGAAAAGCTCAGCTTTATAGGTCACGCAGAAGAAGTGAGCTGCTGAGGAGAACTCGCTTGGAGTGGGAGGAGAGGCAGAGCCCATTATGTGTGGAAGAGGACTCCAGAGGTAAGGAGGAATGCACAAGAAGAGATGCTGACCGTATGCTCAGAGAGCCCTCATCCTCTGCTGTAGCTAACACATGTCCGCTACATCCTTGAGAGCTTTTTTTTATTGTTTTTGTTTTTTTTTTTTAATTGAGGGCATTTTCAGAAGTTTCCCAGTGTATTTCCAGCTCTTGGCAAGACCCACGCACATCTGTGACATTTAGCTGATAGCCTCCTTAGTGAAGGGAAGGTTGCCAATGAATCCTTGTGCAACTGTTTATGCTACAAACCAAAGCGTACAACTGCCAGTTTCACTCTTACAACACAGGGAGGATTTTTCCTCCTCAACTGAAAGTGTGGAACACAGCAGAGCTTTTAAAGACTGAGAAAATGACCAGCTGAAACAAGTGATAAGAGAGACATCAAGAATAACAGGCAGTAAGCCCTCTGCCCAGCGAGACACGCAGCCAGGGGCATGCTCTGTATTTAGAAGCAGCCTACAGACTTTAGGGAGAATATAGGATTTGGGGAGGGGGGAGCAGAGGAGGGGTCATTCCAAAGTTGCACGGCACTTTGGCACGATACGTCGATAGGGAAGGAACGCTGCTTTTGGAGAAAAGGCACAGACCACCTATGGTGTTGGGGTGGGGTCCCAGAGAAAGGCAACCTTAGCAGAGAGTGCTGAGTCACTTGCTGGTCTCAGTGGAAATCTTTTCTGGGAGGTTTTTTTCTGGTGAAGTCTTTTGCCCAGAAGTGTGGGATTGTTGCTGTGGGTGAGGAGCAGACTGGAGGATCAGCACCTCCACCCCAAGCAAGGATTGTAGAAGTGAACCAAGTGGCCGGAGAAAAACCCTGCCTTGGTGGGGTAGGGTAAGAGGCTGGAAAAACTCCCTGCAGTTTTGCTTTTCTGGCAGCTTCAAGAGTTAAAATCTGGGAGAAAATGAATTTTAATTCTGAAAGGAACAAACGGTCGGAAATGAGCAGGGAAACTCAAGTGGCAGGTTAACTGTCAGCCCCTTTCTGGCAGCATGAATATTTTTGAGTTTTCAGAATTTTGTGTCAACCAAATGGATGCCACGATGGTTAAATGAACCGAGAGACACCTCGTGCCTACGCTCGGAGAGTGAGAATGACACTTGCACAGAAACAGACATCACCAGCCCTCACTTTTCTGAATCCCACCCCCCCAGCCTGCCCTTTAAATCCCTCTGTGCTTGTGAGACTCTTCTCTTTACTTAGCTAGTCTGTGATACACGACTACATTGATTTCCATACCTTTTTTTTTTTTTAAGTTTTTTAATAATTCTGGCATATCAGAAAGAACGCTTGAAGGACACAGATCCGTAGGTTATGGAGCTCAATTTTCTCTGCCCTGTTTGGTGTTTAACCTGTTCTGGAGAGTATTGTGTTGTTGGTTTGTTTTTTTTTTTTTTCTTTACAAGTTGCACTTTTTTTTTTTTTTTTAGCCTGGATTTGTACACTTTATTAGTAATAGGTGTGGAATTCTACATAAAGAGAACTGGTGATGTAAGCAGCCACATCTTCCTGACTGACAAATCTGTGTCGTGTGACAAATATAAAAGTAACCAAGAGGACGGTCTGGTTCTGAGCTTGCTTTCCTTATTGTCTAAAGAGTGTTTGGTGTGGGAACCCTGTATATCTTTACTGGGTGCATCTGACACTTGAAACCAGTCTTTTCTTGGTACAAGGTACTCCAGACTGTCCCATCAAAATGAGCCATTGTCCTCACAGATAATTACATTCCTTCCCCATGTTTTCAAAGCTGCGTCTGACCTGCATCACAAACGCTGTAGCTGTAACACATGCAAAGTAAGAGTAGATCCACCACCAAGAAGGACTCGTGTTCTCTCCTCCTTGCAGTCAAAGATGGGGCTGATGCTTCACAGATGGTGGCTCCTAGAACTCCTGAACAGGCAGCTCTCAGTCCTAGGCAGGTGCTTGAACGTGCTTGAATGAATCAGTGGTGACTCGATCTAGTCCTTCATCAGTTGTGACCAAGTCCTCTGAAGCGGAGTGGAGGATCCATAAAGATAAAAGGAGCTGTAGTAGCTCTGAGTGAGGAAGGGAATGGGGCTTCCAACTCAGCAGATGGCTGTGGGTCTCCTGGCAACGGCCCCATGACACAGCCAGCAGCCAAGGAGAAAATTCACAGGCAGCAATCATCCTCACCTTCTTCTTCCTGACCCTAAAGAATAAATGTGGCACAGGACATCACCTCACTCCAGGCAAACGCAGCCTCTGAGCGCATTTCAGCTTCCCTTAACAACAATGCCAGGCTGCAGCTACAGAATTTTATGTTAATTTTTGTACTGAATTGCCGACAGAAAACCCAAGAGAGTTGATCTCCAGAGTATTCTTGAAGAGGGAAAATTGTCTGGATGTAGTTCAGCTGCCATTGCCCAGCAATTCCGTAGATCCCTTTCACTTGTGACTTTAAATATATGCAGCGAGCACATGAATGGATTAGCATACACCATCCTATAATTAGCTATGTTATTAAATTTGCTCAGTAGTTGGGGGGAAAGGGGCTTGTTTGCCATCTGTTTAAGAAGTATCTCTCTTTCCACTGAAATCTGGATATAAAAAACCCCAGCCATGTGGGCATGACTGCCTTACACACATTACTGGGATTATTTCCCTCGAGTTAACCAAAGACAAGCATGATTCACAGATCAGTAGAATGTTGTGCAAAAAATGTGCAAAGCATTTTTTTTCACATCGCGTTCCTTTTCCTTCCCGTTGTAAATTATGAAATCACATAAGCATCACGAGTTACAGAATTTTGTTGGTCTGGGGGATTTATTTTTTTTTTCACCGTGACCCTAAAATCTATGTAATGGAAGAGCAATTATACCAGCCAGTATAGCAAATTCTTCCAGCAAAATTGTTGTGTGTTTGGTTTGGTTTTTTTTAATCCTACTCTTGTCGCTATGTAACCACAGAGTCATTTGCTTCCATTTCCCTAGAAAACTTGCAATGACCCAGCTATGATTTTACAAGCCAGGGGCGCGCACACGTGCACATTCCCACTGGCTTTGAATAGAAAGCACGTCTGTATAGGAAGCTCAGCACTGGTTAGAAAACTGATCCGTATTAAATAGTTAATCATTAGCCTCAGCTATGTGGAAATTGTCTTAAAAATGTGAAAACAGGCTGCATTCTAAATAGTTTAGGGTTAGACCCTGGTTCACAAGCTCTTCCATAGAGCTCTGTCACTTGCTCAGGAGTCAGAGGCAGAGAGACCCACTCCAATGCTGTAATTATGAGTTTGGGGTTCGTGTGCACATCCACGAGGATTAACTTTAAAACACACAGTACAGCAGAGGAGAAGGCTCAGCACAAACCGACAGGAGAACATACAGGGAAGGGAGCTGTTAAATACATGGACGTGTGCAGTCTAACCTTGGGCTTCCCATACGATCATCAGAGAGGGTTAAGCTTCCAGCATGGGTGCCCAGAGGAGCTCAAGGGGTGATTATACAGCCCAGGAGGAGGATATAGGAGGTCTATAGTTTGGGAGCTGGCCAGAAGGTGTGGAGTTTGCATTTCTTTCTAGTCGCCACTGTCCCTGTAAGCTCCTCCAAGCCACCTTATAGAAGACGGAGAAACTTTTTAATTCCCATCAGCCAGAAGCAGCTGCTATCAGTGATCCAGGCTAAAGTTTCTCTGGCTATAACCTCCTATCTGGCAGTGGTATAAAACAAGTTCTGTGTTGGCTGTTTGTCCCTGCACAGAACAAAGTGGCCAAGATAAACTAGCTGGGTATTCTTTGCATGCAAAAAAGAAAAGGAACTGAAAAGCAAAAAAACAAACTCCCTACTAAAGACTCTCATCCATCTGTTTTTTCTTTAGGGATGCTTTAACATTAGCTAAATATCACTTATTTACACCTGAAGAAGTTAAATGATCTTGTTCCCATGAACTCTCTTACAAATGCTGTCCTGGCCTGTGATTTATATAAAAGTAGCCGTTCCCTTAATTTTATTCACAATAGCTTCATTCTTACCATATGAACCTGCTTTGTCAGTATTCGCTTTGATTTATGGAAGATTTCAAACTACCAAAATAACTATCCCTTTTCATTAAAGCTAATCCCCACAAAGACACTTTCATCTGCTGATTAGTCATGCTTCAGCGATCTTTGCTAACCAGAGGCTAAGTTATTGATGTGTTAAAGATGTAATCACAGAGATCCAAGACCACTGAAGAAAATACAACGGGTTGTTCGACGGTGTCAGGATTTAACAGCGTCTTTGCCTTGTTGAACCAACCTGGGTAGCTCATGCTCAGCAGCGTGGTCAAATGTCTTCAGCTAGGCTACAGGGGAGAAAGGCTGTGTTAGAAAGTATTTAAGTCTACACAGACATGCTGCGTTACAGATCATGAAGAGAAGGGGGAGGGATTTCCAAAACACTTCAGGGAAGTGGGACCCCCCCCAACCTCATTCAGCAGGAACAAACCAAACTCTGATGTTTCTATAAATTGCACCCGGGCTTCAGCTACACCTTTGCCATTAAAACCTGTACACCGAATTCTGAAAGAAATTCTCCACCATGGCTTGTATTTCTCAGGCCTTTTCTCGTTTGAATGTTTGTTTAGAGACTAAGCAAATCCTTCTTGCACGTTTTCATGCCTAGCCAATTCTGACCACAGTGAAACAAAACTTTCTTCCCGGCCTTCGCTGTCTCTGAGTTGTATTACACTTCTACCATGACACCCTCATATGCTAGCAGCAGTTTCCCATGAATTCACAAAGATGATCCTCCCAAACCTTTACCTTTATAAAGTGCTAAGGAGAATAAGGACTCACTGAGATCTATGGAAGTCAAGATTAATCCACCACCCAGCAAGGCAGCTTGTAGTACGCTTCAGAAAAGGGAATGTGACAAACCTGGACTTTCATCTTCGGTAGCCAGCACCTCTCTAACACAGCTTTGATTGGTGGCTGCGTGATGCACGTTTAGATTCAACAAAATACATCCTTGTTGCACATATATCACAGCTTCCTCTGTTACACGATGTGTAGTCATGGCTGATGCGTCGCTATCTTGACCCCAGTAGCTTTTGTGCTGTCTAAGAAATCAAACATGAGTGAGACCTGCTCTAAATCCCAACTGGATTCCAACAGTGTCCCCCCACTGAAGAAGATGACATCATGGAGACCCCCACACAGAGGCTCAAGCCAATCCCCACCCAGCTGGCACCACAGAACCATGATGGGCACTGAGGTGGCTCTGTGCACCTATCAAAATATCTCTGCAGGAACCCTCCTGAAGCCACCTCCTGCTGCTGCTCCTCCCACAGCCCTGTTACACGAACAGACAGGCACTGACTGCACTAACTCACGTGCCCACTTTGCCCCATTTCTGAACTGCTCTGCAGATTAGCCCACACTCCCTCAACACTCTCTGTGTTAAATGGTCCAGCTTGGGCCTCTCTGGTCCATCATTTTCACATGTTTGACCTGGACCAGTATCGACAGATGCCTTTCCTGTCTTCTGTCATTCAGACTCAAGCGCTGTTCACTGATAGACTCGAGCCTCATCTTCCTTGTCCTGTGCTAGAAGACACTGATAATGCTCCTTCTGCCACATACAGCCTTGTACTCATAACACTCTTTTGTATGACCGACTTTTTTCCCCGCATGGTTGACATTTCACCCATATTATGTCAGTGTCCCTTGTTTCGCAGCACAAACTCATCATCTGTCCCTGCTGTTTAGTAAGTCCATGGGCCAGATCAGAATCCCCCTTTCCTCATGGATATTAGAGTGCAGTATGTACAGGGTTCATGGCAGCCAGCTTTCTGTCTCCTTCCTAGCAGCTGCTTCTTCATCTGGTGTATCTTTGCATGGACAGCATCCAGTTCCATGGCAAATACTGCTCCTCTAGGAACGTTCTTGGAATCCTCTGGCTGAGCTCAGCCCGCAAGCTCAGATCCATATAAATTGGTCCATTGCTAATTGGTGCTGGAAAGCCCTGCTGAATATAGGAGGATGCCAGGAATTCAGATCTGTGAGGTCCTCTTTTCAGCTGAAATGCCGCCTTCTCACTCACTTTGTCTACCTTTAAGCTTCGTTCTGGCCATCTAAGACCCATGACTGCTCCACACACCAGATCAAAGATTTGCTCCACCGAGGCATAAATCACACTTGGGAGGGGAAAGGTGGTGAACTTTGTACCACAACTGGAGCTGGTCCTGCAGATTCCCTGCTGGATGATGCCCCCTGAGTCCTGTGTCAACCACTTGTTTAGTACTGTTGCTATAGCAAAAATAAGCCAAATAAGCCTATCAAAGTTTCACCCCCATCATATATAGGAGGACTTTGTCTTATTTTCAGTGGGGACAGTCTGACCTAAGGCTGTGTGACAAGCGAAATAAGAATTCTTTCAATACCCAAATGAGATCAAGTCTGCCTTGATTTGTGTCAGGTCCACCACTCATTTGTTCTGCGATTGCACATTTAAGGCAAGGCTTTAGCTCCTGCATTTTGTGCAGCCTAAAGGGAAGACTTACAAATTGGATTTCCATTTTGAAATACCTTTATTTCTTCACTTCTGGAAAATGATAAATCACTGTGAGCAATTGATCAGATTAAAATGTACAAAATCACTCATAACCTGTATATGTCGAATTCCAAGGCAATTAGGCCATTACTAGTGAAGAAAGACGGCACAGAGGGGGGAAAAAATATTTTCCCTGTGACCTGGCAGTTAACTGACTCAGAGACAGCAAATCTGTGAGCCAATCCAGAATATTTCAACCAGCTGGGATGGATAATGCTGACACACGAGACATCTGATAGTTGTATCTCACAGAGGCAGTAACAGCCCTCAGTGTAACTAACAGGTGTCCTGGTGTGCCAGAGGCTTTGAATGACCCCACTCTAGTTTTATTCTAAGGGAAAAGCAGTTTCATTTGCATCCACATTGAGTGTCTGCAGACCTCTGGTTGCTTCGAGTAGGTAGGTGCTGGTTACACAGATAACCACGTTGTACTGCTCTTTGAGGGACTCTTCATCCCTGCTGCAGTGCCTGGACAGGAGACACAAGAAGTGCACCGTGTTCCCTTTAGCCCAGGCAGCTTTGTTCACTCTCTTGCTGAGATGAGCACTCAGCTCCTTCACTGCTGCTTTGCAGATCTCCTTAAGAATGAACAAGAGCTTCTTTCTCAAAGGACATCCCACTAATCAGCTTGTGACTGCTGATGTATATCCCTTCACCGATGGCTTATCAGCACTTTCCTTGCTAACTAAGATGATCACAGAAATGTTTCTGGTGGAAAAGACCTTTAAGATCGCTGAGTCCAACCACTGACCTAATGCTGCCAATCCCACTGCTAAACCATGTCTCTCAGCAGCTCATCTACACGTCTTTTAAATACCTCCGGGGGTGGAGGCTCCACCACCTCGTGGGCAGCCTGTTTCACTGCTTAACCACCCTTTCAGTGAAGAAGTTTTTCCTAACGTCCCACCTAAACCTCCCCTGGAGCAACATCAGGCCATTTCCTCCTTGCTACATGGGAGAACCTCTCCAGTACTTCCAGCAGACATCTGGTAAGTTGAAGTCCCCCGTCAGATGTCCCGATAAAATCCCCTTTCCTGATGACAGCGTGGCCAGAAAGGTAGGAATTATGTGTCTCTCTGAGTATTTCTCTTTTCTTCTCTCAGGTAGCTTCTCTTTATGGAGAGTTGCTTGGAGCAGGAGGAGCTCTATCCTGTGGCACAGGCATCACTAGCAACAGTCAAACCTCTTCAACATGGTAACGCAAAAACAGCGTGAGCAGCTGAACGCTGTCGTCTCCCCACGGCCCGGCACACAGCCAGCAGCTTCTCTGCGGTGGCACCCGAGAAACCACCCACGGGGAGGGGATGGGAGCAGCGAGTGGCTGCAGGGTGCTCAGTTGCTGGCTGGACCTAAACCCTAACAGTGTCAGCTTAGCTTTCTAGTTCATGAGTTTGCCCACAGTTTTCATTTTCCAGTATTTTCAGGGTGACTAACAATGTCACTGAGCTCCGAGGAGGACAAGCTTTCTGCCCTTGGGTGACCAGCTTGTTTTACAGGTCCCAGCCTCATCTTTGGCTCTCCTCACTTGCAGCCTGTTAGTCTGAACACTTCCTTTAGCTCTGAAAGCTTGTTGTCCGGTGACTCTACAGACTGTCCCACATCTCCTTGACCTGCTACAGAAATCTCTTTCCAAAAGCTATCATTCATCAGTTTGTTCCCGATGAAAGCACAAAAGTGGCTCGTTGTTTTTGCCAGTATCAGAGAACTTCACAGTGTACCTGATTTGAGCACTGAACTAACTGGAATCATGTTCAGCTGCCCACTCCCTCCAAAAAGAGATCTTGTCTGGGGCTAGCAAGTTATCTGGCATCCCTGCGAGGGGAAAGACTGACCTTGCATGGAGAGCAAATGAATGCAGAGCCCTCCTGAGAAGAACCCAGGACAGAAAGAGCATGTGGGCACACACATGGTGCTCCCTCCAATCCAATCCAATCCAATCCAATCCAATCCAATCCAATCCAATCCAATCCAATCCAATCCAATCCAATCCTCCAATCCCATCCCAGTCTGCAGGCTGTAGAACTGTTGGCTGGTTTAGGAAAGTCGTGGTGTTAGTGCATTGCCTGACCAGCACGGGAAACTTTCTGTGTTTATGGTAAAACAACCAAAACCAAGGCCTGATATAACTCTTTGTATAATCAAGATGGTTTTGTATCCTGCAAACAGGAAAGCAGAGGGGCTTTGCAACAGAGGGAGATTTTCTTAAGCGGATTAACATATTAACTAAAAATAAAGATTGGACATATTTTGAATTCTGAGGTAATCTCCTTTCTCTGGTAACAACAGAAAACACTCAAGCCTCTCTCCTCTGCTTTCCGTAGCGCTCAAATTCGTACTAGCCAGTAAATTCATTAGTTTATCTCTACTGCACATTAAAAAGATATGCCTGTGCCTGGAGCACACGCTGACAGTGGGGTCCAGCTGATCTAGTGACTGGCATGGTTTGATTCAGCAACTGTGTGCTAAATATTTTACCAGAAGATTTATTTTTACATGCAAGGTTGGTCGTTTTTGAGTCACTTTACCTTTTTAAATCCCATTTCCTTTTATCCATCCCAACTCACAAATGTGTTTGGATGTTCTAAAAATCTCCTATAGGCTCTGCTTAGCCTGAAAGAGCAAACCTCCTTGCCCTCCCAACAGCAGGACTGCCTGTGGCCAGCCAGAGCCTGGAGGTGGAGACCTCCCGTAGGGATAACAGCGTCCACCCTGAGCTGTACTGATTCAGCTTGGCCAGTTTAGGTCCTGCAGGAGACTCATTTCAGCTGTCCTGGGGAGCTGCTAGCGTGCTGTGGCTTGCGTGCTGTTCACCATACAATATGCAAGCACATGAAGGTTTCTGCCTGTCCTCACAACCAGAGCTCCTGTTCAGCTTTCTCAGCTTCAAATACCTGTCTTGCTAAGCAAGAGGATGCAGGGACCTCCAGTCACGCTGGGCTGCTTAGCGTGGAACTCCCTCTCATTGAAGAAAATGATCTCACAGGTGGCTGGATGATCCCCCCCAGGACCTTGGTCCAGGGGACTACCTGTGGCATCCACTTCAGAGAGCACCTAGAAAGCCAACAGCTCCTCGGGGGTACGGGGACTCGGTGCATCCTTCATACAGATCTAGTCCATGACTCTTATCTACCCTCCTTTCTTAAAACTTAAAGTTATCTCTTCTTTCAAGCTTCAAAGACAGATGAAATCTCTCAAGAAATAATGAAAAATAAAAGCTTTAGCATTTTTCTGCAGCAACCCTCCAATGGGTTTATATGCATATATATATGTTTATGTACGTACACAGGCCTAACGCTGTGGGGTTTTGTGTGTGTTGGGTTTTTTAATGTTTCTTTATCAAAGTCCATGTGGAAAATGAGTTTATAGGTTTAGTTAAGTTCAGGCAGAGAGCCGAGTGGGTGCTGGCTGTCTAACTGGGGTGTATCTTCGTGTGCACAAGTAAATGCCTTTCTGGTTTTTCACTAGGCAACATGCCTTTCTCACGGGCTGCTGTCTACGACGCAGCAGGGATAGGTGGACTGAGCAGGGAGCTCTGTCCCTGGCAAAACCCCAGGAAGGCTGGGCTCAGCCTTCCAGCCCCACGAATGCCACAAGGATTGGGATCTTGGAATTGCACAAGGGTAACACAGCCCTTTGACCCTTGCTTGCTGATAGTTCCTCACGTGTGAGGATGAGAGGAAAGGCTCCAGCCTTCTCGAGATATTTCTTGAGATGTTCCTCTATGGCAAAGAAGAATGGGCAAGTCCCTGGAGCTAGGTGCAGTATCAGCCACGTGTTTGGCCGGAGATGGCTCTGCATCAGCAAAAAGAAATCAGAAAGGGCTTAGTCACAAGGAAGTACACTGTCTTTAAAAGCTCCTCTCATCCCAGCAGCCCTTCAAACCAGGGAGGAGAGACTCCCAGGGCACTGGATGAGCAATGTAGCCAGGTGAAGACAAAAGCTACTCAGCTGCTATGAGCTGCTATGAGCTGTGACTAAGAATGATGAGTCACAAATCCTCCTCCTCCTGCCTTAATATATATATATAAAAAAATCCCACGTCCCTTTTCACTCCCATTACAAGGAACTCACGAATGGTTTTAGCATCATTTTCAATAAAGCAGAAGGAAAACCCCTGCTGAGGTATTTTTTTTACTCTCATCCCATCCCGCTCTAACACCCACAGTTCTCCTGAAGATAAAGTCACTGCTTATTCAGAGTTCAAGTGTAGGGGGACCTTCAGCTGTTCTGACAAAAGCCTTCCCCCCCACCCCCGCCTGAATCACTGGCAGCACACAAGGGGTGTCACATTCTTCTTACTGTAATTCTCTAAAGCAGACCGGGATATTTTCCGAGATTTCTTGTAAAGCTGGATGTAAGCAGCTCTGTGTGTCTGTGTCTGTGTGTCTGTGTACACGTGAGCAAGCCCAAAGGCCTGTAAATCATCTCAAACTCACATTTGGAAAATTAATGGCCTAGTTGGCTCTCCTCTCATAATTAAGAACGTGTATTCAAATTATAATTCGAATCATAGAATCGTAGAATGATTGATTAACTTCTTCAGGCTTTGGTCTGCCAAGCTCTTTGTTAAATGCTGTACGCAAAGCCCACAAAAGCGTACCCCAAATAGCTGAAAGGCATGAAGTCTGTGTCCACACACCTAGCCACACATTTGTATAATGGCTTAAACTGATATGAGCCAGGAAATTCAGAGTCTGGACTCATATGGCCTTAATTCATACCTTTGAACACACCAACTCTTCTCTCTACGGGGCTGTATTTTAACAACACCCCGTGGGACTTAGCCCCAAATCTCCGTGCGGCCCTCACTATATTGGCTCTTCCTTTTTCAGCTTTATCTTTAACATTTTTTTCCTCCTCAAAAGATAACACTTCAGAAAGAGGGATTGGGAAAGGATGAATTAGATTTCTAGAAGACCGATGTTCTTTTGGAAGCGCTGGGGTGTTTTCTTCATGTTAATATTTCTTAAGCATGTGTATGGATTCTATGTTCATGCCAACACAGTGAAAGATGCTGGAATTAAGTGAGCCACGGACTCAGCAGTTAAGAAATGCCAGAATAAGTTTCTTGCACAAGCCCAGTCACTTCTTTTAAGCTGGAGATGGCTCCGCTTAGGATCAATCCCTTGTTCACTCTGACACTTGCTCTTATCAGCTCTCTCTGCCCTTCCTGTCCTGCTGGGTCCCTGTCACTTCGGCCAGCCAAGCCCAGTCCTCCAAAGCCCCCATCAGATAACCCTCTTACCCTGTTTTTCCACCCTGCTCCTAAGCTTCTGGCCCACAAAAGCCATCTCCCATCTGCCCTGTCAAAGCGTGAAGGCTCTGGCACGTCACAGTGGAAGAAAGTAGCTGTACATAATGCAATTATTTTGCACATACACAAATACATCTTCCATCAGCAGATCTCCCAGGCGCTTCACCTGCTGTCTGCCCAGGTCAGCAGAGGGTACAAATAGTCCCCGTTTGCAGATATAGGCAAAGGATGGACACGGGCTAAAGGCAAGAGATGAGAGACAATTTTAAGTCAGCCTGTTGCTAGAGGACATTTCCTTGAGCTGAGCAACCTGGACACAACCCTGTGCCCACACAAACCTTCCTGTTCATGCACAGCAGCAGCAGTTGGTCAGGGAGATGTGGACATCTGCTTGCCTGAGCTGCTCAACACTTGGAAACTGGCAGATCTCTGGTTGTGTGGAGGAAAAGGCGCACGGGTCTAAAAGGCCTGACTTAGGCAAAAAGAAAGAAACGAATCTCACAAGTTGCTTGCAAATTGCCTCCTGTTTCCTCAGGCATAAAGATGGACTTGTCCCCTCAGAGCTTGCTTTGAATGTTTGCTTGGCCCTTAGTCCAAGAGCAGAATGAAGAAGACTGAGTCCCTGACAGAGAGACTCTTTCCTCTAGGAAACCAGCCTGAAAAGTTTTGACTGAAGAATAAAGCAGTAGCCAAAGCATTGCCACCCCTGCTTGCAAAAGGGTCTTTCTCACCACGCAGCTTCCCAGAGCCTTCCATGCCAGAAGTAAACAAGGCAGCCCAGACATCTCTGGGACTTGTCTGGAAAGCAGCTGAATTCTGGTGCCTGCTTCTGTATTTTCTTCTTCTTTTTTTTTTTTCGCCTCGTGCTCCCCCAAACCAGGCTGCAGCATTGTGCCCCTTCCTGCGCTGCCTGGGCAGTTGCTGCCTTGCTAAATCTGTCCAGAAATGTGATGCTGAGGAAAGGCACTACCCTGAGCAGAGTGCTGGCTGACAGTGATGTGAAGCAGGGAGCAAAAGGACTGTCACCTGCAGCTTGAGACCTCCAGGGAAGCATAGTTTCGGATTTTTTTGTAATTTTTTTTGTAATTTTTTTTTTTTTTTTGGTGTAAGTAAACAGGATTGCCTCAGAGAGACAGCTGACTCCATCTTCGGTTTCCCGCACAACACCTGCAGCTCCACACACTTGGCTGATGTTTGGGTCAAAAAAAGGGTAACGTGAATATAATCAAAAGCAATGTAATTAATTTCACTGAGCGCATGGTTTTTAAAACAGCCCAAGGTTTTTTGGGCTGTGGACTGCTGGGATTCCAGCAACTTGTTGGTCTTCTCCAGAAATGCCAGTGGGCACTAGAAAGGATATGGTGTATATTCTAACTGACAGCTTGATTGAACCCCTGTTCTCAGGGTGCATGGAAAAGCTTTCACCCTCACAGAGACATTTCCAGCGCCCTCCAAAGATGTGCCTTAGGGCTTTGGCTCTCCCTCCCTCTGCCCCGTTTCCCACTGGAGTTAATGGGACCAGTCCTGGCACTGACCCCTGAGTGTACCCTAAGAGAAACAACTCCAGATCAAATCTTGAGTAGTTCCTTAACTCTGCATCATCTTACTTACTTTGTTCGATTCCTGAAGATGTGTTTTTATGCAGAAGAGATGGAGAAGGACAACTGAGATACAAAGGGGAGGAAGGCACAAAGGTTTGTGGGATCTGGTCCCCAAGCAGTGTTGTGTGGCAGTACTGTGGCATTAAATCACTGCCCACTCTGCCTCCGAGCTGTCGTCTGGATTGTTCAGGCTTCAAACTCCTGGTAAGAGTTGTTATTTGGATCTCGCATGAGATGCAAATGGTTTGCATGTCATTTTAACCACCCGACCATCTTAACCTCTTTGCAAATCCTTGCTACACGAGTCCCTCTGCCTTCTTCCCCAGAGAGTCCCATTGTGTTCGATCGAACCACAGCTCCTCATCCTGGTCTAGGTCTTTGGGTTTGCCATCTGCCTCATTTGACGGCTAAATCTGATTCACATGTCGGCTCTGTAGACATCTGAGCAGGGAGCACACTTGCAAAGAGCGGTGGTTGTTAGCAAGTCCACACACAGGGCAAAATGGCATCTGAAAACAAAGCTCAGCCACAGACTAACAGAATTTTATAGCTGTCTACCATGCATGAAAAGATCCTGCACACAAAAATAGCTCCCTAGTCCTTAAATCTGTATTTTGAACTGACTTTTAACCAGGTGTTTCCACTTTAATTTGATCCCAGGCATTCCTAGAGGTGATGTAAGATCCAGATCCACAAGGTAATAATGAAGTCAAGAGTTGAAAAATTATCAAAGCCTAATCTGGCAATTTAGTTCCTTGTAAATCATCGTGGTTAGTTATTGCAGGGCCATTCTTACCAACCAAGTTCTCTTGAGGCTTCACATTAACTTTGCCACCTGTTTGGCTGTCAAAGAGATAAATTTCCTTGAAGGGAATCTTCCACTCCTGATTTTATTTATGTCTGGGGGGGAAGAGGATGGATTGGCTGGGAATTTTCAATGGCAAAGGTCTGTACGTGCTGAACTGGGGAGTGATGCAATTCATTTAATCTGTTTGGTATTACGCAGAAGGTCCCAAAATGAAACATACAGGATTAAGGAATTCTTCTGGTCTATTTGCTGGAAAGAAAGCTCTAATGAAATGTAGACAATTGCTGCTTTTTCTTCTTCTTCCTTTTTTTTTTTTTTTAACAATCAGACCCAAAAGTCAAAAGATCACATCAGAGCTGTTCTGTAACCCAATACAGCCCATCTCTCAGAGCACCTGTGCACTCAGTGTCCCAATGGCTAATACCCAAAAAGTGTATCACTGAGTTTAGAAAAGCTTTTCTCCTGGGACATAAACAAAAATCCTCGGTGGGATGGCTCCTACCACTAACTGCCTGGATTACTGGAGCAAACTATCCGATAACCTGTAGGTTTGGAGCTTAGTGAACTGAGAAGCTTGTGTCTTGAGTCAAATAAAGCAAAATGCTTTCACAAGTTCAAGCTCAGAGACATCTCCATAAAGCATAAGCTGAAATTGCTGCCTAGGGTTTGTTCTTTCAAGAAAGTCCTTTGGCACAACTGAAATTTGAGTGAGCTAGAAGTAAAGAATAAAAAAAAAAGAAATTTTTAGATTTTAAATCTGTTATTTCCCACACACACAAGTTGCTTCTGACAATATTCTCTTGAGTTCCTTCAGTTTGAAATGATATATCCCATACTGAGGGCTTTGTAGAGAGAGGAGCTGGGCGTGGACAAATACACACCATGAAACCCTCATCCTCGTCTCCTCCCATTCATTCTCTGAAGCTTCATCCAAGCCACACGGCTTATTCTGTGTAAAAGCTGTCCACAGAGAATCACAGAATGGCAGGGGTTGGAAGGGACCTCTGGAGATCATTGAGTCCAACCCTCCTGCCAGAGCAGGGTCACCCTGGGCAGGCCACACAGGAACAAATGCAGGTGGATCTGGAAAGTCTCCAGAGAAGGAGACTCCACAACCTCCCTGGGCAGCCTGGGCCAGGCTCTGTCACTCTCACAGGTAAGAAGTTTCTCCTCATGTTGAGGTGGAACTTCCTGTGTTTCACCTTGTGACGGTTACCTCTTGTCCTATCCCAGGCCACCACTGACAAGAGATTGGCCCCATCTTCTTTACACCCTCTCCTCTCCTCTCCTCTCCTTTCCTTTCCTCTCCTCTCCTCTCCTCTCCTCTCCTCTCCTCTCCTCTCCTCTCCTCTCCTCTCCTCTCCTCTC
>JANIJG010016465.1:68842-85938 GCA_024611175.1 Megaceryle torquata
CCTCTCCTCTCCTCTCCTCTCCTCTCCTCTCCTCTCCTCTCCTCTCCTCTCCTCTCCTCTCTCCTCTCCTCTCCTCTTCCTCTTCCTCTTCCTCTTCTCTCTTTCTCTTTCTCTTTCTCTTCTCTTCTCCAGTCTGAACAACCCCAACTGTCTCAGCCTGTCCTCATGGGAGAGGTGCTCCAGCCTCGTGAGAGCCGAGGGGCAGAATCACCTCCCTCAACCTACTGGCCACACTTCCCTTGATTCAGCTCAGGATACGCTGGGGCTTCCTGGGCTGCCAGGGCACACTGTTGGCTCATGTTAGACTTTTTATCAATCAGCACTCCCAAGTCTTTCTCCTCGGGACCGCTCCCAATCCATACTCACCCAGCATGTATTTGTGCTTGGGATTACCCCGCCCCAGGTGCAGGACCTTGTACTTGGCCTTGTGTTGAACTTCATGAGGTTGTCATGGGCCCGCCTCTCAAGCCTGACAAGGTTCCCCTGGATGGCATCCCTTCCTTCCAGCATGTCCAGCACAACAGATGGGGAGCTCTTGCATTGCCCATGAGGTCCGGTTCCTGGTCCTCCCAGGGGCAGACCCGTCACCCCGTGGCAGGGAGAGGAGGCGAGGATACAGCACCTCGGCAGGTGAGAAACTTCAGAGTCCTGACCATGACACTGGAATTGTCTTCAGGGAGTGGAGCTAGAGGAAAAACTCCAGACAGTGACAGGGCAGGAAGTTACAGCAGCTGTAGGAGCTGTGGTTAATGAATTTCCCAGTGGGGCTTTAGCTTTTGCTTTGCCTTGCTCCCTCCGGCCCAGAGTGCCATATTAATTTCTCCGCTTCCCAGCCATCCTAGTCCCACAAGCTGTTTCGTGCAAGACTTTTCAAGGCAGCAGATTGTGTTATGAGTCCCCAGTGAGAAAATAATTTTTGGTCTGATTCCAAATGTTTAGTAACAAGACTCAGCTTCCCAAGGTGAATCCCAGGAACACTGACAGCATCCCCACATCTGATCGCTCAAGCATCAGGAGGAAGGCAAAAATGAAAATAAGCTTTTTTTTTTTCTTTCTTTCTTTTTTGAGAAAATGAGATACTTGGGTCCCACAAGCTCAAGGGCTGTGGAATTTCATGTGCAGTTTTGCCCCTTCAATAAAAAGGCGTGACCTTGGCTGACCTGACTGCTCTTATTAGAAGCTCTAGGTCTTCAGAGGAGAATCTTCGCAGGGGACTGCAAATATTTGTAATACCAAAAAGCCAGAGAAAGTTAAAGCTGCTTGTTGGAGACTCTGGGAACACTTACCTCCAAGTCTATTGTACTTGCTAATTTCAGCTAAAATCTTGCATCTTTTCCAGGAATGGAGAACTCGAGCATAAAATTTCTTCCAGTCCCAGCCCCAACCTGTGCTGGACAGTGGCTTGGTGAAGGTTACTACTGTTCTCTTTCAGTAATGGTGAACTGAATGATTTCTCTGACAAAACACCATCTCACCAGCAGCTGTGGCTCAGCAAGTGCTTGCCCATAAGCCAGGATTCCATATTAAAATGTAGTTCAAATTATTTTTTAAAGCCTCCTTCCAAAGCTTATAACCTCTTCACAGCCCTCACATTACTGCAGGGAGCTCAGTTTGCTCCCTATCTCTAAGGACAACACCACATCTTCTAATTGCTATTCGAGCTTGCTACACAAAATAAAGATGGGAAAGAATGTTAAATCAGCCTGAACGACCACTCGAACAACCTGCGTGTTCAGAACCACTCTCGTATTCCTCAGGAATGCCCAGTTTAGCCCTGGGACTAACAAAGTCCCTGATTGTGCACATGCTGGCAGATGATGCATTATGTGTTATTTTTAAATGTCAAAACTGTTAGTTAAACAACCGGAGAAGTGGTCACTTCTGTAAGTTCAGAAATGAAATAGAGAGAGCAATTGTTTAAGTGATTTTTATTCTGAGTCGCTGCAAGCAGAGAAAAGCTGGCATTTCTTACCCGGTTGTTTGGATTGTGGATACAAGTGAGAGATGAGAAAAATCCATAGAATCAGTGTTTTTTTCTGGACTGTTCCAGCTTCTGATCCCTCCACTGGAAGCCTTGGTCTCATCTGCCTCGCGCTCCTTTCCCACTGCTGAGTACTTGCTGGACAAGAAGCTGGCAATCCTCAGCATGTCAAGCATTGCAGTTCACAGGCAAGCCCTGGGAAAGCAGAGGCCTGGAGGAAACACTGGTCCCTTGGAGCCATATCTGCAGGAGGGCTCCCACTCTTGCTACCGGAAGGGAGGTTGAACTGGTGGGAGCAACGAGATAAGAACTGGTGATGAAACCTCTGTGCGGACACTCGTAAAATGAAAAGCACGGTTGCTAGATGGATTTGGGAATATTTGGGAGTTCTGAAGTCCATCCTCTCCTCCAATCCTGCTCTTGACATAAACTCCTTGCTTTAAACACGAGAGGCTTAACTAGCCAGGAGCTCCTTTCCAAAACAGCTGGAAAAGTCAATATTCCTGGTTCTCCATGTGGCAGGGAAAACCTAACATCCCACTCAACCTAGCACCCTTCTGCCTGCCCCTTAGACCTAACTTGTAAGGTTCGCTGTAAACAGTGGATCAAGATGTTCTTGCCTGTTAAGAAACTAGAACACATTTAAGCTAATTATGCTTATCCATAGCTTAAGTGGACACATCCTAATGGAAGCTTGCAATTATCTTCTAAGGATTTGTTTAGATGTGACAGCTGATGCAGCAGGGAGCACAACAGGCATTCAAAGTGCACTGGCTAGCCCCGAGTGAGTCCCAGAGCACTGAACTCCTTCCTCCAGAGCATTGCTCTTGTTTAAGTTAAGCTGAAATGGTTTATGTGTGTTGCAAAATACCAGGGTGCAGACTCAATCGTGACTCCAGCCTGGCTCTTGAGCAGGCAGGGGTGTAGATGAGCCCCTGTAGATGAGTTCAGGACAATGGCTGCTTGCAACTGCAAGGAGAAGAGAGGGCTGGATGTCAGCACAAGTGGGACACAGAACATGAACACACTCTGCAAGAGAAGCTGCTGGTGTAGGGGAGATCCCCAGAGTCTTCTTAGGACCCCATTCTTCCTCTCCTGGTAGATATCTGTCCCTGGACACAGCTACTTGCTTTCCTCATGGTCAGCTCTAGCTGTTCCCTAGCTCTCACTGCCACAGCAGCTTTTATCAATAATTGGATTAGGAAATTAGGCTCCTAGTTTATCCTGGGTTAGCCACCAGCCCAGACCCCTGGTTTGCCAAAACACTTTCAGTCAGAACCACAAGACATTTTGAAGGCAGTTGGGTCAGCCTGAGCACAGAGGGATGTGCTTAAAGGTTTCATGTTTTTCACACCACAGTGTGGAGCCTTGGCTAGGAGCTACACATGCCCTGCTGAGGAAGAGGGAGACAAACTTTCTGCCACTTTAACTCACACACACTTAGTGCTGACTTCTGCACGTTCATCAAAAGCTTTCTTTTTTTTATCGTGGAAAGTAGAGCTCTACCAGCCCTGACACTTTCTTTTTAAGCCTGTAACCCCTCTAAATTGACACGCTGCTTTATAGAAACTTGGTGGTACTGGTCAGCTTCTTCTTTTTCCTTTTCTGTCAAGCTGATGTATGTCTTGAGTATCAATATATCAAACTTGCTTCTCAGTTCAAGACAGCAATATAGATTGAGACATCTTAGAGAAACAACTGTGCATTAAAACAATGCTAGGCCAGGGCATGAAGTGTGCTGTACTTGCTCTTGGTGACTGTGCTGTTAATTTGGCCCTGAGGAGGAAGTCATTAAGAGGTTTGTTTTCAAAAGAGGATGGAATTTGGAGTAAAGGTTAATATAAACAGTTTCTTTTACTTTAATTTCTAAATAGGCTTATAGTTTACAATGCTATTCTCCCCACTTTGATTTTATTCTGTGTTTTATAGAGATGTGTGCAGTAACTACAGCTGTACTGAAAATACTTTAATTCCCTCCATCTGCACCCAGACCAGGTCATTTTTATGGAGGTCTCAGTGAAGCTTCACAGAAAACCAAAGCGAATATTCTTCATAAGCTCTTTGATCAGTTACTTCATTGATGGGTTTAGAAACTACAGAGAAGTGTCAGCTCCTAAAGCCTCTTTTCACATTAGACTTAAGAGATTACACTGTGAACCATGGAGCTGAAAAAGGGGATACAGGAACTGAGCAATAAATATTTGAACTGTGTTGATACTAAAGAGCTACAGAACAAGCACAAGTAGCTTGCATCACCTTAGTCCTTCAAGAAAGCATTCTAAACACTGTGTTAAGGAAAAGGTGGTTCACTTTAATAAACATAGGCATTGGTCACTATTTAACAAGACATTCTAAAAAAGTAATCACAATTTGTCAGAGTAGTTTACAAGTGGATGGTATACATTAAGATACAGAGGTAGAAGTTCACTTTTACAATGCTTCACTAATACAGATTACCAAATTCAAGGCACAAAATTGTTTGCTTTACAAAAAATACTGTAAAAATGTCATTTGATGTTCTACAATGTAAGTAGAACTCAAAAAAGGTCTTTACACTCTAATCTGCGTGTAGAGTTGCATCAGGCATTATTCTATTTTTCCTTTGCTAATAATTGACATATGACCAGCACTTACATAAACAGTTTGTATCTCAGCTGAGGTGCTTTGTCTTTTAGGCACAAGTCCAGTTACAGAAATTTAATACAACAGCTTCCTCGAGGGGTGGGAGAACTCTGTCAGAAGTAAGAATGAGTAGGAAGAAAAAACCCAGAATGGGCTCTGACAGAGGGAGATAAAATAACCCAGCATATTTCAAATCAGGTGACTTAAAAAAATCTGTTAAAATCATTGAATGCCTTCCTAGAAAAGCAGATGCCCAGTATAAGTTTGCTCTGACAGTATATGAGACTTTCATTTGCCTTTGAATTAGCAGAGATTTACAAGTTTCTCTTTATCTTTGTTTAAATAGAACGTAGTTGCTACAAAAAAAGTTACATCACAATTGGGCCATGTGTCCTTTAGAGAGCTGGGGCAAACAAGTGAAGAGATGCTTTCAGAAACTGTTCTTAAACTTGCTAAAAGGTAGCTTAGATCTCAAGACTTCCCACTCTTCCCCTTCCCAAATAACCCAGGGAAAGACAAACAACCTCAAACACTGCAGCTTCTGGCTGGATACAGCTCTTACAAGCCTTGACAGGCTGAGGAAGAGATATGACAGTGCATCCCTGCAAGAAGTAGTATGAGTAGTTTACTGTACATACAGTGATATTCTAAAGGACAATGGTGACAGCTACATTGTAAATTCACTTTGCTTACCTTTCACATTTCCCAAGTACTCTATAGTCAGTTTTATTTACAGTATATATATAAAAACTCCCCACATTGATTTTTAGAATTCAATACACAGGTTTAGGACCCCAAATGCCACAGTAAGATGGTAACATTTGCATCTGTTAGATGCAAGTGCACTTCACAATTCCATCGTGTAGCATTATCATATTCACCTACAAATGTTAGTCCATCCAAAACAGTGTTAAATTCCATTTTTTGCTTCATTGTTGTTTGTAGCCTGTTTCCTTTGAGCAATGAAAGGGTACATACACTTGTCTGCTCCCAAAAATCGGTACATGCACACAACTGCTTCAAAGGGCAGAATACTGTGAATAAAAGAGGTTAAAATTGTTAGAAGGAAACCTAGAACAAAACCCTCTGCTTACACTATATATTTGGTCTCCTTAACAGCAACATTGGATAGCCTTCTTAGGAGACTTAGAGACTTTATTTCACAGGGATACACAGAGAATTGAAATTCTGAAGACTCAACACAGGCAAGCAGAAATGAGGAGGGAGTTACTGCCATGCCTCTAGCTCAGACCAGATTTTCTGCTGCTTCTTCACCAGCACTGTGATCACTTCTTTTAAAGGGGAGAAGCAGAGTTAGGGACAGACAAGGGCATCATAGAAAGTCTTCTAAAGACCAAAGCATCTGCTCAAAGCCACGTCAGCAGAAGTCATCAGACATGGAAGATACTCTTTAATGTGGGGTTACTGTCAATGCCATTCTTTGATCACCAGATGTCTAACAACCTTGACTTCCATTCTAAACTGAATAATCCATCCTCAGAAAGAACAATTGCCTTTTTCCCCTTCCAGATAAAATTCCAAGAGGCGACTACGTGGCAGCTACAGACTCTCCCCTCCTTCCCACATCCACAAAATACTACTATTTCAAGTGTAGTGCTCAGGGGCTCTACAGAAGGACTAAGATGGGATTTCCTCAGCCCCTGGAAACAGTGGCAGACACTCACTCAGTGGAAAGCAAAGCCATTAGGAGCAGTGATTCCTGAAGCACTCAGCAGAAGATGTCACCAGTACAGGTATCCTCACTACCAGTAGTACTAATGCTGTTTGTGCAGTAGCAACTGGAGGGCATTTGTTCTAAGTGCTACTGCCTGGGACATGGATTATGCAGCAGCTTTGATCTCCCTGTTGGAAGTGAAAGTGTTGACCCAAGGCCTTTTGGAGCAATTGTTGCTGCAGAAGGCACTGCCTGTGCCAAGAGCACTAAACACCCTCTGAGCTCCTGGTTGAAAAAGCTGGTTCTTAAAGATACTGACAGTGGTCTTGATTTGTTGCCAGAAGAGACAGACATTCTCTTCCAGGAAAGAGAAGAGTGGTGAAGGCTCCTCTAGTGTTTGGTGAGCATGTGAGCATGAGACTTGAGGCAGAGGAGAACCACTGCCTTGGAAGTAGAATAAAAAATTCACCAAGATTCTCAGTTTCAGCCACCTCTTGCAGAAGGAAAATAAGATAATGCTATATTCCAAAGGCTTCTCCTACATACTATAGATTTAAAACAAACCCAGACAGCTGTGAAGCTGTTCTCTATAAACTAGAAGGCAAGAGCTGTTGCATCAGTGGAACTGAGCTAACTCCTGTATTACCCCGCATCGCCAAAACGTTAGCCTGGTTACAGATTAAGCAGAGTTCCCCTCCCAAAACTGCACTGTGGTGGGCAGAACAAAGGAGGTAACTCCTTTAAATAGCCCTTCCTCCAAATTTAAGACTCAAAATTTATTCTGAATGTGCAAGTCCTGAAGAATCTGCAGGCAGGGCCACCTTCACACTGGTTCTAGAGACAGAGCACTAGAGGTGCCTTTGCTGGAAGCTGCCCCATTCCTAAAGAGGAACCCAAACAATGGAAATAAATGTCTGTTGAAAAGAAAATCAGAATTTAAGGAGGATGAAAGATAGCAGAAGGGTAAAACAAGGGTGCATAATACATGGGATCTCAGTTTTACAGAGATTCCCAAGCAAGCGACTTGCCCTCATGCAAGCCAGGAAAGAGACTTACCAATTCTAACAAAACAGCACTTATGGCCTGTGTGGGTGGAAGGGTGTTTATATCCAGTAAGTGGACATGTTTGAGTCTTTTCCTAGCATTCTGTAGATTGTATTGCCACCAAAGGGATAGTTCAGCTCTTACCTTTTCATGAAGGTGACCATATACATGAGGCGAGGCGTGCAGATCATGGGCTGGTCTGTAAGGATAGCTCTCATAGCCTGCTTCACACAGTATTCTGGTTTCAAGGGTGGAAGGAAAGGCTCAATTTCTTTTCTGAAAATATTTAAGATGGATTAATTATATACAGAAAGGACTGCAAAGCTGAGTTCATTAACTCACTTTCCTTGGAATGCCTCAGCAGGGACAAAGATTTCTTTTTTTTTAATATTCACTTCTAAGTTATAACGACTACAGCTTAAAACTTGTGTTGCCCAAGTACAAAAGAACAGAAGACACTCAACAAATTCAGAGTCTGAGTTTAACACTAACATACTGAAGCAGATATAAAGCTTATTTTAATATTGTTATGGTAACAGTTGAGTTAATTTCAAATCCTTTTACAACACTACAAATGCAGAGAAGAAAGAATTTTACTCACCTGATCCGGCACCCTCTAAACATTCCTGTATCTACAAGATAAGGGCAGACTAAGGTTGTTTTGATTCCATCCTTTTCAGCAGCCTTCAGTTCATGGCTCAAAGATTCATGGAAGCCTACAGCTCCAAATTTGCTGGCACAATAATCCTGTGTTGGCAATGAATGAAGCAAAAAAGGTAATTTATAAAGGACGGGTGTGAATTGTATTCAAAGCCAAAGCATATCTGAGGTGATTCTCCACAGATTTTTAAAAGCAGCAACAAAAGACACTCACTGAATAGAGCACCACATCTAGTCATTTATCACTTCACTTTTGAGGCAATTAGCACATAATCATGAAAGCAGGAAAGCTGAACATAGGAGGATATTACCTTGAATTCAAGTCTTTGAATCAGGCAGGCTCACGTGGCAAGTTACTCCAATTACCAGTTTGCTTAATATTAAACATTACAACAAAGGACTGAGGTACCAAATAATACCTCGGGTCAGATGTGAAAAAGCCTGGAAGAGTTGGCAGGGCATAGGTGTAAGATCTTTTGCAAGGTTAGTTTCAATAGGAGATATTCTGGAGATCTAAGAGCATCATTTAATTTTCAGAAGAGCTTGTACATCTCAAAAATTACAAAGTTCGGGAGCATTAAAAAGTAATTGCACAGGATTCAAGTTTCCTGCTGGATGTGTCCACCTTTGCTGGGTGGTCACACCCACGGTCTAGGAAATTTGTCGTCTTTTCCTCAAGACAGCAAATACTCTAAAAACCCTGAAATTAGACCAGCTTCACTCATTTGTTATGAAACACTGCAGTTTAAGGTCCTGAACTGAGCCTTATCTAGCTACAAAGCAGCCTATGCTAATGGGGTAATATAACCATTATTTGTCAGACATTAATTTTCACTAACTGCATGCTTTTTGTTTTCACTTCTGTACATGCTAATGACCTAAAAAAGCAAGATAACAGGCTCTAATCTGAACCTAGTTTTGTGTACCAAACAAGTCTCACCAACTGGTGTTCTCAGAGAGCTGCTAGCAAGTAGACAACCCAAGGCTTTTAAGTGGGAGCTTAGTAAAGCAGGTGAGCTATATATTCTGGAAGGAAGGCTGGCAGCACTTTCCTCAGACACAGGAAATGAAAAGCATTACTTTTGAAACCTTGCCCTTGGCTTTAAGCTTAGTACTGCCAACCTTGACAGGAGTAGATAGATGGGCACCTTTTGGGTTCCTAAGTGTCCAAGGTAACTCAAAGATCATTTAGCATTCTGAAATCTTGCCTATCCTAAGCAAGACCTGCCAAGTTAGTGTTAATTCTAGTCGAACAAACCTCCACTCCAGCAGTACTGAACAATCCCAATGAACTTGCAACCGTCACAATGTGTCCATGATTCATTTCCAGCATCTTGGGAAGGAATGCTTTAGTGGTCTACAAAGGAAAAATAAATAAACAAACAAACAGAACCCACCAACACCACCCCCACCCCCCAAACACACTCCATTAGTGGCAAGTGTTTGATGATAAACTGAGATAGAGGTTTCAAGGTGTTGGAAGTGAAACCAGTACAGGTTTTGAACTTCTGAGATTGTCAAAAATGCCAACGGACAATCTACAGCTTGTTTGTGAATTCAGACAGCAAGGATTAGAAAACCTAAGGTTAAAGAAACAGTTGAGCTCTGATGTTTATTTTTCTGCAAGAGACTAGTTATCAGAAAGACATAATTTGACCCTAAAATGGAAGTCACTTTTTTAAGCTGAAAAAGGAATGCCAAGTGTTTAATTACCCCATCCAGCAGATCTGAGTTAAGACCAGTGCTGATTATCAGTTCTAATTGACAGTGTGTTTTGTTAGTTATGATTAGTTTGATGCAATTAACTTATCTTGGGCATTTTACATGAGAAGAAATGCTAGAGGAAGAGCTTTTGCTGATGTTGCTTCTTGCATATAATATAGTAAATATGTGCTACTCTGAATTGCTTTCTATCTTTATCAGTATCCATAAGCTCAAACTAAAAAGGCATTTCTATTATCAATCCCTTATTTTAAGAGCTTCAAAATAAACCAACAGCAAGTCTCAAGATGAGACTTTGATTTTAACCTCCAATTCTTCTGCTTTGATTGTAAGAAAGTTTGTTTCTGTTTAACAAACCAAGTCAGGGTTAACATCTTAAAAAAATTAAACTTTAAGCAATAAATTGAAGACATTTGTTGGAGGATCAGCCCTGCTAAAATACCTGCCTGCCTCATATCTTTTCTGAAGCTGACTCAACAGTTTTCTTTTTTTTCCAAGAAGCATTAAGCAGAGCACCATATATGATTTAAAAAAATAAAAATCAATGAAGGTAGTAAAATGGAGTTAAGATTTACTTCAAGCTTCTAGGTTGTCTGTGTTATATCACATCACTTTTAAATTGCCAAAGAACTTCAGATAATGCTTTTTAATTACAAATATGCCTAGTTAATACATAAATCTATTAATGACAGACCTAGTATTCTAGTCTAATTCACTCAGTACCATAAATGCTTAATCCTCCCAGAAACCTGCTCTTCCCAAGATAGTTTGGATCCAAACCCAGAGCACGCCAATGCCCCTTCAGTCCTTGCTACTTGCTTAATTGGTGGCTTGAGTTGTGTCAGCTGCATTCTTAAAAAGACATGCAAGCTACAGCTGAATCCATCTAATTCCATTCTGCTGCTGTCCACATTTTCCAATCACAGAGGTCAGGACAGTTTTGCTCTAATGATTTTCACATGTTCTCGTACAACATTTCTGCCTGCAGGTGTTAAATGACTAATCCAGACCTCCTAACACCACACAAAAGAGTGTTCACTGGACAGCTGGCAGATGATAGAAGATTAGCAGACCTCCTGACTCCCTGCCTTTTCTACTGTTGATTTGTGCAACTCCTAGGTTCTGTCATAACTGCCTAACAAAGCTAATTATAAAAAATAATCTGAGAGCAAGCTGCCTTGCATTTGTTTCTATCCTCATGACAGGGATCACTAAACCTCTTACATAGAGCCTCGGACAAGAATTTAGTTCACTGTTAAACTAAGCTGTGCCAGGCACACAAAGTTTCAGCCTCTCTCCCTGTGTTGCATGGCAACAAAGACCAGTCATCACAGGGCAGAGCCATCTGAAAAGGTAAGAGGCCTTGCTTGGATGACACTTAACTGTTACAGCATGTTATTTATCTGCAGCCTGCCTTATGCACCCCGACACTGATGGTGCGTACGCCAGCCCTGACCCTCTGAGCTATGCCTGAAAGAGAGCCAAGCTCCCAGCTCAGTCCTGCTAGCAATTTACTCCCCTCCGGAGCATTAGTCAGCTCCATCAGCAGTTTCCACTTACATCTCAGTTATCTGTCCACATCACATCGGAATGACTGATTGCCACTTCACATTGCCAGAAAGCTTGATAATGCAGACTGAAGCTCTGGCTGAAAACCACAGCCACTACAGAAATGAAGAAATGAAGGGGCGCTCGCCTTGGAGTTTGTCTTGGGGGAGAAACAATGGAGAGAAGTAGCAATTGCTATTTTTTCCTTCCTACCACTTTCAAGGCATGATTTGATGCTTTTTTTTTTTTGCAAGAGATAATAGGAAGTTCACCAAGCTTTGTTGGACTGGCTTTTCTATTATCTTTACTACAGTACTGGTTTGTTGTTTTGGTTTTGTTTTATTCTCCCCACCCCCCTTTTTTTTAAACAATTATTATAAGTATATGTACTTATGGACACCTAGTTATCTACAGCTGAAGAAGAGAATTTTTACAGGCTTATATATAGAGGTAATAACCAGAACAACTACAGAGCAGTAGATGTTGGAAAGCCTGCTCAGCTATACTACACTCCTTCAAAGTGTTCAGATTACAAAGACTGAGTTTCCAGAGCTTGCAGCTCAAGTAACTCATTTTCAACCAAGAAGAAATGGGAATGTGACAAACTCCATCAAGGACAGTTTGGGGTGACATCTTCAGCAGTTCAAGTGCAGACCAAGCAACTCCAAGCAGCAGAACTATAGTAATTTCACAGAAGTCATCACTTGAGAGGCCATTTATGGCCACATGGCTCTTCAGCTCTGAAGACACTCAGCAATTAATAGAAATCTTTACATTAGACCCCAGTGTTCTGGAACAGTCTGTTCAGAGCAGGTCCCTGTCGTGGGACACGATCCTGCAAATCCATTTAAAACCTGAAGCTGAGGCAGTCTAAGAAGACAGTCCAACTACCCTATCTGTGAAAAACTTAGCAGTCAACTCAATGTTTCAGCTAAATGGATGTCCAAGGTGGTCACCTCAGTTGCTGCCATCTGCCTCCAGCCATCTGGAACAGCTGGGAGTCAGCACTTGAAAACAAGCATTGTCAGAGGCAGACACACCCTACGAGGGGACGCAGTTCCAGTCGGAGTAAGGGCTTGCCCATTGCTCCTCCCAGCCTCCTCTTGCTGGGAAAAACAATCCCAAAGCAAAGTTATTCTCTTTCGTGGTATAAGCAATCCCCAAATAAATCAGCATCCTCACTGAGCTTCTGGCACAGCTTGCTGCTTTGATCAGAGCAGCTTCTTCCATACTCTGGTCCCCAGCTTTTCTGCTTGTTACACAAGAGATCAACCCAGTTTCTTGTTCCTAGTTTCTTTCAGCTCCAGCTACATCTTCCTACCAGACCTAAAGCCTTCTGTGTGCTTCCTGTGCTGCTGAGAAACTAGTTAAGAGTTTGACCAGTTTGGAACAAGATGCCTCCTAGGTGGCCTTCCCACCTGGAGCTTGTCTGAACAGGTAGCACAGCCTACATTAGTCTTCAAGGAGATGCATAAACACATTCATCCTCCATAAAACAAGAGGATTAGAAGATACCCAGCAAGAAATGTGTTTTGTCCATGACATTAGAGGTGAGGAACCAGGCCCCCAGTATAATTCAACTCAGGTGATTTAATCAAACTGTCTGCCCTCTGGTTTGGTCCTTTAGGTTTCAGTTGAAGATGTGTAACCAAAGTGTTTTAAGCATTTAGTCATAGCTGGGTCTTTTATTAATGACAAAAGTAACACACTTTTCATCACTGAGGATAAACCTTTAAGTAGAATATAGTGGAGGAAAGGAACTGTGTTGTGGTGCATCAAGTTATGCAGCATATGACATCAAGAAATTCAAGTTAAGCATCCTCTTCACTCAAATTATTTCTTTTTAGAAAAAAAAGAACCCTCAAAACCCCAAAAGCATAGTGCCACCATTCATCTTCTAAGATGCAGTGGAGTTTAGGTACAGGAGCTAGGTGGGTAGATAAAATACATGAAGCTATTCTGAACAAAGAGCAGAGCTAGTTTTTCCAGCTAGTTTAAGCTTTTTGGAGCCTAGAGATCAATTCCTAGTCTAAGCATTTTCCTCCATGCTTCTGAATATACCAGTAAGAACAAACTATTCCCAGTAGCTGTAACCAAACATCTATTTCAAGTGCACACAGCTTTAATGACTTATTTCTCACAAGTGTGAAACTGAACAAGCATTTACATGTCACTTCATAGCTTTCCTAATCTGTTCTCAACATTTTGGTTTACGGCAAATTAACTTCTAACAGTCTGGCACTTCTTCCCTCCCCTTCCCCAAATTCTTTAGTTCCATTCTTAATGAAACAAAACTCAAAAGATTGTGCAACACAAAGAACAGCACAGCTGCAATGTCAAGACAAATTAATCTAAATACAGCAACTGAGAATATGAAGAAATACTGTGTTTGGGAAAGTGATTTTTTAATTAAATTTTGGATTAATTATTCTTAAAGAAGAAAGCAAGCAGCCAGAGAACACAATGTTAGCTGTATGCAGCTCGAGACAAAGGATGCTGAGGGCAGAAAGCACACTAAAGTAAAGTACATGCTGACTTGTTTGCTTTCTTTGATATAAACACAAGCAGATACTGAGACATAAGGTCCTTTAAGTATCTTTTTCCATACAGTAATTTTTTTCATACCTTCTGTCAATATTCAACAGCCCTCAAACTATTTGCATGGCATAAACAAGCTGCTTTACTGCAAGAGAAATTCCTTTATGCTAAAGGAATAGCTCATTTTCCATACAGACCCTTCAGGTCCATCAGAGGATGGAGCACAGTTATTTTTCTGGGGCTGATCAAAACAGGAGAGTTTTTGCATCACTACAGATTATCCACACCAGTGGTGTACTGGTATAACAGGTAAGACATTTCCTCCCAAGCCCCAGCTATTCCTGACTGCCAGGACAGATGCATAACAGTGCAAGCAAGTGAAACCTTTGGATAAATGTATCACTTCATCTTCACGTTAAACACTATTTGGCCAGACCCAAGAAAGAAAATTGGTGTGATTACTCAAGGAGTTATCCAGACAGTTCTGGGAACTAAGGTACCAGAGATGGTAACAGCCTGTTGCCAGGAGTATTAGCTAATCCTAGAACTGCTGTCATCAAGCAATGGAGCCAGTGACAAAGTGTTACTTCAAGTTTGTCTAAAATAACCATCGTGGTCTCACACCATCAGGGTGGCTATTTACCCTTCCTTCCTTCCCATTCTTCTTCACAGACCACAGCAGGACACGCTGCAGGTTCTCCTACTCCCATAGAGAACAGCATGTGGTCACTTGCTGCTCCACCACAGAACGAAACAGGATTTCCATATGGCCCCATTTCTCTTTCCATTCCAGTAACTGAGAAGGAATGCACAAAGGTCTGACAAACTGGCACCTCTACATCTTCTGCAGTCAGGCTGTGAAATCCTTTCTTTAAAGTAGGTTTGTCCAAACTGGGATGTATAGCACTCTTAAAAAGGAAAGGGAACTGACTGAAAGGTAGAAAAACCCCACAGCAAGTTTCAGTAAATGTACTGAAGTTTTTTTTTTCCCCCAGCCACAGTCACACAGCCCAGCTTAACTCAGAAGATAACCACTTTAAATTTTATAAGCACAGGGTAAGATTTCACTTGCAGGATTTCAGTGAAAACCATCACCAAACAGCTTTAGAAGAGGCCTTGAAAGTATATCCTGGAACTGTGTGACTCTCAAAGGAGAGTGTATTGCAGTTAGAGACGAATATCCAAAATGCCTTCTCAAGCAGAGCATGCAGTGACAAGCCTGGATTTCACCATTTATTTTCCTTCTAACTTTTGTATTTTGTTCCAATGAGAAATAAGAAAAATTACTTGTCATTTGCACTATCATCTCAATTACTTTTCCCCATATTAGCTCCACATCCTTAAATTCCATCATAAAAGCATCTCTGAAATATTAGGTCCAGGTAAGATTAGTAACTATGGTCCGACTACCTGAAAATAATGACTGAGTTGAAGACCAGAGACACCACACAGCACAAAGGACAAGGTTCTGCCATTAACAGCCTGAGCACAGAAGGTAGACAGAAGTCTACAACTACTGTTGACCTTGCTTATCAAAAGGGACCAAAGCTGTACTCTGAAGGACCTCAGATGTCTCTGCTGACTGTTTTCAAGAAGCACTGGGCCCCTTTCTGGATAATTAGTCACCATCTAAGCAAATATTTGAATAGCTGTGGAAATTACTACTATTTTTGATCTTTAATTTCTAGTCTGGAGAAGTGATAGTGAAAAATAGGCCAGAATTACCCAGTCTTCCTAAAGTAACGACTTAAAGCCACACATTTCTCTGGATTTATTTTTTTGATGGGTCAGCCCAGATAGTTTTGCAGCAGAAAGGAACAGGAGACAAACAAGATCCTCAACCCAAGCTTCCATAGACCACTGTATTGAAAGCATGAAAGGAAACTATTCAAGGATTGCTCTTAAGTGTGCCTTGAACAGGACCTGTGTTCACAACAATAAAGCTAGACCTTCCAATATTTCATCTCCAAAGGAGTCCCTTAGTTATTGAGCTGCTGGGAGGCAACACAACCTTCAATTTCTAACTAAAGCTTTATTTGTCCTTCACATAAAATCCCACTGTTTGGGGGCCACGGGGATTCCTTTAATACTGAACTGTGACAGCAGCTAATGCTTAACGTACATGCACAGTAATAATGTTACAGTTGCCTTGCAACCAGCAGCTCATGAAAGAGCAGGACAGACTTAAACAGAGGTCTATAACGATTACAGCTAACAAGGAAGCACCCCACCCCCACCCACCTCAAATGCTTTGGATAGCCTACATTGGTAGACAGAGTGAAACTATAGATAAGATCTACCCAGATTAGGAGGTGAAGGTAATAAATACTCTGAAGAATTCTGTCACAATGAAAAGCAACATCAGTTAATTTTAAAACGTGTTTGATTTACAGAGAAATAAGCACCTTTTTCCTCTCCAACTCTGCATGAAATACTGCTTTGAAGTATGTGAAGTCTTAGTAAAAGCAGAAGTTACTTGAATCACTTGTTTTTAATTGACGTTAGTATTTAACATTCCTGTTTTCTCCACCCTCAAGGCTGATCCATACACATGGAATTCCCTGCTTCTCGGGCATCTTTATTCAGCTGATAAGCACCAAATCTGTACAAAACTAGATGAAATCTTATTTACTGAAGTTTGCAAGTGGGTTTGTGAGCAGTAACAAACATCTGCCGTGCTATTTGCTAGAGAACAAGTATGCTATAGTCCATATTTACACCGATACCTTGTTTAGCATTTGTAGTATATTTAGGGTCAAGTTCTAAAAATTTCTTCCATTTTCAAAGCCAATAGTTCATACTGTTTCCTGTGAGTGGTTCAGTTATTGTAGTGGCTCCTCCTGCATGGAGTCAACTCATCTTGAATATATCAGAAGCAAGGTGAAACTGAATTATGCAATTTCCTTAATCAGATTTTAGTGTCACAAAGCTGTTTACAGTGGATAGACAGTAAAGTAATGCTATTAAAGAAAAAAAAGAAAATCACTAGCAACTAATACCATTAGTTATCTCAAATATTGACCATTGATTTCCACTCTTTACCACTAGAGCTAATTATGCCATGCCTAAGGCAAGTGAACACTGCCTGGCCAGATTGCTTTCTGTGTAGCTTGTTAACAAGGCTTGGCTGAAAAAAAGGGTTGTGTCTACAGAGTGGGATACAAAATATGCTTAGGCACCAGGAACTTTGCTACTGTTGCCTTATGTCACTGCATTGCCTCCCTCTCCTCTTTCTTTTAAGGGCTTTTCTCAGCCCCCCCCCCCGCGCCCCCCCCCCCCACCCCCCCCCCCCCCCCCACCCCCCAC
>JANIJG010016465.1:86780-99361 GCA_024611175.1 Megaceryle torquata
TATCCTTCTGCCCCAGCGACATTTCTCTTGTTTCCTTTTTCTCTCTCCCCCCCCCCCCCTCCCTTTCTTTTTTTGTGGTTTTCTCTCCCCCCCCCCCCCCCCCCCCCCAATGATCTTATCTTAAATTAGATAACTAAGACTAGAGTAAGACAGCTTTGTTCTCCCTCTCATCTGAGCTGTAGGTTAAGTACTCAAAAAGTGTACCTAAATAATACAATTCCTGCTTCAGACACTTCCTTCTTGAGTGTCAAGGTGGAAAAGGCAATATCACTTATGGTTTATGGTGGTCTGCTGCTAATTAATCTACCAGCTCTCCTATATTAAGGTTTTTTTCATGGCTTCACTCTAGATTGTGAGTGCACTTTTAACTAGGGCAGAGGGTTAGGTGCATATTACACAGCCAAAGGTTGCCCTGATTTAACATTTCACTTCTGTTTAGAGACACCACTACCTAACATGCTTTCTGGGTATGAAGAAGTTCAGGTATTCAAGCTGGACTAATCTTGTTTTTCTACTCCAGCAAGTAGAAACAAGAGCCTCAATGTTACTGGTACTCAGCCTCCACCTTTGTGCTCTTGAGAACTGTTGTATTTTCTCCCTAAGCTAGCAGAGACCTTGCATTCTTTGTCCCTATGTTAACTGTAAGTATATCAACATACAGTCCTAACTGGAAAGGATGTTGATTCCTTTGCCATCTCTCTCGTATCTTCCACCTGGAGAGAAGGTCCAGTGAAGCACCTAGAGAAATTTTTTTGCAGAATTAACATTTTCAGCTGCATTCAGATCACACCAATAACATGGTGTCTCCAAAAACTAACGATGTCCCCTTGGCTATTAGATGCCCTCGGTACCTATCCTTCCTTGACAGTTTCTAAAGGGTATTCTGAGCCCTTACAAACAATTCTGCCCACTTTGAACTTTAATGGCTTTTAAAGCTCAGACAGATCGATGATGCTGTGTTCTCAACAGCTAGCAATGAACAGAGTGAAAGACAGCATCTCTGCTTAAGCAGCATAAAAGTGTGGAACCTAAGTTGTCAATGATGTTTGTTGTGGATTTCAAACATCAAACTAATCTAAAAGTTGAGAAGGATTAGTGGTAGGTAAGATGGCATGGTAAGAGGGCTGCTGGAGGCAGAGCTGTGTGTTCAGTCTGCCACCTCACACTGCAAAATAAGCAAGAGACAAGACTAGACTGAAGAATCCTTCTGCTCAAATCCAACATGTCAGCATTTAAGCTTTCCATACACAGAGCTCCAACACAGCTCTGACAGGCCAGTTACACTCCTGTAAAGTCAGGAGCTTAAAGCTACAATCCCAGTAGGTAGCACCACCAACTTCCTATTCTTCCTGAGGCAGATCTGTCAGTAAATACAAACTTAATGTGTATTTATTCAAATATCAAACTTGAAATTACTGCTCAAGATCAGAAGAGGTTAACAGTTGGCTACTCCTTTCTGCAAAAGCTGGTTCAAGTCATGGCAGAAGTTAAGCAACTAGAAATTCTACTTTGTTTATACACTGACAAATGGCCTTGTCAAAGGATTTGTAGTGTTTCAGAGCTATGTTGACATTAGTGTAACAAACACATTAGTCCCTCACCTTCATTAGCAAGTCTGCAACAAATGTCCAACCATTTGGAGAGCAGTTATTTATTGCCAGCTATTTGATAATCTTGACAAAAAAATGAAAACATGCCCCAGTGAGTCAGTGAAAAATATAAATAACAAATTCATTTTACATATATTAGATAAGAGCTCAAGAATATTCTGGACAGTCTACAATCCAACTTTTAAACACACATTTTTCTGCAGCTTGCCATAAGCTTAGTCATCCTCTGGAATATTTAGTAATTTTAGTCTGCATGTTTCCAAAAAGTTACTAGAGAACAGTACTGTCAGAACTACTTAAGGAGTACAAGAAGTCATCATTCATGTTTTGTGATTTATGTAACAGGCTTCTCAAGAAGTTGCTAAACAGAAAATGACTTTCACATTTTATAGATACCTTATGGCCAGTACCTCTCTATAGAGCTGCAGTTGCTATAGCACTTGAGTGCAGATGAGAGCAGAGTCATTTTATTCATCGACTCAGTCACCAAGACATTATTTTGAATCAATTACTTTGTAAGAAGTATCTCAAGAGGACTAAGATTAGAAGGAAAGCTTCCTTCACAGAACAGCCTGACTTAGTGGAAACAAAAAAAATCCAAAAGATATTATAGTTGAATGGAAATTTAGCTTCAGAGTTTGTTTAGGCAACAGTAAGACCCTAGAAGGCTCCAACTCTTACAGAGTAATTCAGTGAAAGAGAATTAACATTTTTGAAAGGCATGGAGCTTAAAGGTTGGTGTTTCTGTTTCATCCATCTCCCCACCCTCCAACAGCAGAGATACGTAGTCCTAGCAAGTAAACTTTTGCTATATAAGCCAACAAAGACTAAAGCAACAAGAAACCCCCCAGCTAATACAGTGATCAAAACAGCGACTAATACAATTTGCAAAGATTCTCCTTGCACATTTAAACAAACACCAAACTGCTGATTTTCTTGGGGGGGGGGTTTCCAAGCCTTCCTTTGCCTGCCTGCGGAAACTCATTTTGCAAAAGCTGAACCGTGGCCCTGGCCTATTTTTAATCCCATTCAAATGGTGTTAGTACAACTGATTTCAGGAGAAGGCATAGGGATCATTGCTCTTGATGGCACACGAGAGCAATTATAGTATTAGCAATCACAGTACAAGGCAAATAAGCTGGAGTTGTTAACACATTATTTGATGCATTCATAAAATTAACCTGCATTTATCTAAGTGTTTTTAATAGGGTGCAATTACAACTCTCCAATCCCTTTAGAAGTCGAGTTGTTAGATTCAGACTGTTATGCCACTGGCAGATTTGCTGTAGCTTGGAACCATTTATGGCTACTTAACTATTCAGAGCCTGTAAATCCTATTCCAGAAAAATCTCTCCAAGAATGACATTACATTTGAAGTCCTGTTCACAGCTACATGGTTTTATCCTATTCCTCCTCACTCCTTCCCCAGCACACACACACACTGGCTAGTCCAAGTCTGTTGGTGAGGTGGTTCTAGTCTCTAGAAAGAAAAACTAAGCAACTTGGCCAAGAAAAAGAAGAGGTTTTCCTCCATGCCCTCCAGACAAGTTAGCGAGCCAAACTGGCTCACCCAAGAATCAGATAAGTACCAAAACTAGTGCAAGGTAAGATGCAGATGGAAGGGGTGGTCCCACGTGGCAGATTGCCACCACTAAGCTGGCCTTGCAATTTCATCCCAAGTCAACAGAAATTTTGGACAAGTTACTTTTAAGCATATGCTCAAGTGCTCTTCCAAGCCAACACTGAAAGGGGAATGCTCGAGAAACTGTCACACAAGTTCAAACAGATGGTAGAAGTGACCAGCACCAGGGCACATTTAGGTGCAGAATTCAACAGCCAAACAAACTTGAATTTCAAAAGGCTCACAGCAAATTGCCCACCTCAGCTCTGCAGCTGTTCTGGCATTCCTTGGTCTCCCATGCCCTTCCAGACCAGTGGGGATAACTCCCTCATGTCAAGCATTAATTTGACTGGCATATAAATCATTATACTAATGTAGTTATTTACAGGAACAGAGTGTTCACTCTGAAGCGTGAGCACAGATGTAAATCTCTCCCTGGTCTGTGATATACATTCTTCCAAACCCCCAGAAATGGAGATTCTGCCAAAGTCTGGCTACTCACTGTAACTGTACTTTGAAAAAACTTTAACCAACCAAGAGCCCTAAAACCACAGATAGAAGCCTAGAGCATCACACCTAAATCAGCTTCAGTTTGCCTTTGTGGAAAGGCCTCTACTGTTTGTTTTTGTGTGTGTGTCCGTCCCCCCCCCCCAAGAGACAGACAGGTATCAGTAACTCAGTTTTACCATCAGTGTGAAGAGCCAGAAAGCCTCAAAGGTCAAGGGAGCAAGGTTTATCAAGAGAGTGACACTCTGGCTTTTACATACAGAGGACTGGGGAAAGGTTTAGTACTAGAGATACAGACTCAAAACCTTCCCTCCCCCCAGAAAGAACCGAGAAGGGAAATCAAAGCATGAGAAGCATTAGGAAAGAATAATATTTTGCCACTGATAAAGATAAAAGGTGAAAAGTTTTTAAAAGTGCAGTGCTAAAATGGCAGGGATGGTGCCAGAAAACATAACATTCATCTTCCCTCAACCTATCTAGTCAGAGTAATTGATGATGCCAAGAGCTACAGAAAAGGATTGCTCACCACACAGCTCTGTTAAGAGAGCTCTTAAGCAGTGATGCAAATGCTGTTAGCAGGACACTTACTCGTGTCATAATTAGGGTTACTTTTCTCTACAGTTAAGCACAGGAACGTGCCTGTCTTTTATAAGTCTGTTATAGTCACTTGGTGGTTACAGAAAGTTAGTAACCTAATGACATCTCATTAACTTAGCTGCTTATCATAAAATAAAAGCAAATGTTACCTGTAGATAGAAGAATCTGGGACTTTAAACTCCATTGCTCTCAGCCTCCCCAGGACAAGAAAGGCATACAGTTCATCTTTTTAGACTGATTATTTCACTAAAACAGCAAAAAAAAAAAAATCACTCCAGTTCTAGCCAGGCTAGGCACCATGCTGGCAAAGAGTATTTATTGCTCTATTTAAGGTTTTCCTGTCTCCCCAAATCCTGCACAAGTAGCAGCCTAACACCAGGCTGAAGTCAGGGCAGTTCTTGCTTATTCAGCTAACCTGCCTCATTCCAGAGGAGGCAGGAATTTAATCACACCGATCACTTAACCAGGACCATTTCTTCAGAGCAGACCAGCAATCCTGAAGACATTCGTAACAGTTTGCTCACATCTCCAACCCTCACACGAAGTCACACAAGACTGAAGAGTGAGATTGTCCCAAGCACTTTACATCTCTCTGCAAACTACACCACAGCTCCAGCTTGATTTTAGATGGCTGTACATTAGCAAGCCACTAATAACTGATTTAATACTTAAAATATACTTCAAATAGTTTGAGAAACCTTGGCATGATCTCTTCAGGGCAACTTTCCTTAACAGAACTTCCACATTGCCACTTTTTACCTAAACTCTTCAAGCTTTATGTAGTTTAGCATATGGAAACAACTGGCTGATTGCCCCTTATGCTACCACCTTAGACTCCTATCTACAGGCAACAAACAATTCACAGGTCACAAGGTGAGGATCCCTATTTTCTGTTGAGAGAGAGTCCAAGATCCACACACCTTTCAAACAGCACAGTGAATTAATTTCCAAAGCATACCTGAGAGAAGCCACTGCAAAAGTTCAGGTGTAACTGAAGCAGTTTAAGGAAAGCATTCTGCATGGTCACTGATTTGTTAACTGATGGGGATGACAATCATCATTAATGCTTCTTGGGCAGCTTCTGCTTGAACAGGAGGTCAGCGTTCTCCACTATGCAAGGAAGAGGCTGTAGCACAGCAAGTACACGTGGGTGTTGTAACATTCAAAGACTCTTCAATAAGCTTTTCCCACTGCTCTGACAGAAATGTTGCTCGTTAAACAAGTCAAGAGTGCCATAAGCTGTTTTGTTCAGACCCCTTGATATGTAACTACTCATTTATCATCAAGATATGGTAGACAATGGAGAACCAGGGCTGAACAGCCTCAATCGACCTCAAGGGCTAGAGCTGAGTAACTACAGTTCAGCGAGCAGCACTCTGGAAGCTCAGCTATAGGGGCCTGAATTTGTACAATTCCTACACAGCGCAAATGAAGGGACACTTCACACAAGACAAACACCCACCTACCAGCCCATCCCAACATGCTTAATTCTGCTTGCTGACTCTGCAGTCGAGTCTGTTGTCTGAAGAGTCCTTTTTATCCTCACCCACATCTACTGTGAAACTAAGATCACTTCTGCAGCCGAGGCATAGACATCCAGGTACCTACCTAAACAGTTCGGGGTTGTGATCCCCCCAAAAAGGATAAGAACACTCAAAATACTTTTAATGCTTTCTTTTTGGTAAAGTTATCACCATAGCTAAAATGTGACTACAAGACTAGATTACAGCTACACAGCGATTGCAAGATACAGGTTAGAGAATTAAAGATTACACGATGGTGACAACTGTGCTTCACACAGTGCTAAGCAAGCTCCTGGCAGACTGTAAAATAGAACTGTGAGGGAAGTTTTAAGTACAACTAATATGACTGTTTCTGTAGCCAAGAGTGTGACTGCTTTTTCCCCCTCATATTGACTACCCCGTGTATGAAGCATGTGCTGGCTAGGGTAATTTACAGGTGACATGTAGCTGGAATCATTCTGCAAGAGAAGATTTAGTTTTAATGATACCATTGGATCACATGTGGATGTTTTGCTTGAACTTGATCCAAATCATTTCTCAAAGAAAATAAGTCAAGAACGCATAGGTTAAACTTTGGAAGTCACCTTACGCATCCTGGGATATATTATCATGAAATTAAAAATCTGCTTATTCAAAATGCTGAATATAGCCAGCACCAGGGTAATATTGTGTCTATATTTGGTCACAGATACCAGAATGCTAGAGACAAAGGCAAAAATCAAACTGGTATGCCAACAGGCCACAGGACTCAACATGGTATAGGTTCAAATAAGATAAAAGCAGCTCTTCTGTAGAAGATTCAGTATGCACACTAAGTGCAACATTGCCCAAACTAAAACTACAGGCATAAATAAGCTTTATTTAATACAAGGGAGCTTGAAGAGACTAAAAATCTGTAAGTACTGATACATTATAGATAACTAAGTGGCTTATTTTCCAAGGCTTTAGCAATCCTGTCAGTCTACTTAGACTGACAATTACAGCAGCTGCATAACTAAGTATCTGATTTAGTGACTCTGCATTAACTGTCTTTCCAAGGGACAATTAAAGTTTCAGACTATTTATGAATACCCTAATTACTTTAGTATTTCCCTCTACTCAGCCTTTGTCTCTTCCTCTATCAGTGTCAGGCCACCTAAAAGATTTGTTCAATTCCTACAAAGACAAATATATCTGCATAACTTCAAAACCCCAAGTAGTTTAAGTGAATGAACATAGCTACTCTGGTTAAGACAAAACTTCAAACTCCAGCCCCTAGACTCTCACTATATAGGCTTGTTTTGTGTTTTGGGTTTTTTTTCCCCCTATAAATATGACAGAGCTGGAGCTGAATGCTTTTGCTTCCCCCTTTTGGTCAGAAGAGAACTCCTCTAGGAGAGCTTTAAGCTGAAAGTTTTTCAGTATTCAGCTAAGAGAACATCCTCCAAAATCTGCTATATAGAAGGAGCTTCACATCTCAGAACTTCACAAGATGCTGATCATCACCTTGCTCCTGCCCCTCCATGAGCCCCATTCCATGACCAACCTCTAGAAAGATTTCCTAGGTGCTATGCTGATGTATGGTATGAATACTCACTTGTCCTGCAATAGCATTATTCTTCCAGAAACAGACAAGAAATGTTAAGAGTAGGTACAAGAATCTCTCATCATCTCAAAGTGAGTTTGTACAGTAATCTTATTAAATACAGTTCCACAATCTAAACCAGTTTTTTGATACTTAAGCTTTGTTGCAAAACCACAAGAACGAAAAACTGTTACTCCTCTATTTGCTTAAAACTGATTAAGCAACAGCTTTCTCTTCTACCATGATTTAACATTTCTCAAACCTGAATCCTGACATATCACAGGAAGAAAATTTCCTCGCCTGCAGAGTTCAGTTCCAGTAATTGACAAGTGCAGCCAAGTAAGCTGTTCTTGCAACAGACTGACAGGAAAGATAGTGTTACACTCCTGCTACAGCTTTATGCATCTGCAAATTATAGTAAACCAGAGCTGGCTTGTTTCAAACCAGGAATGGATTTTGTCCCTATGTTTCCAATATCAGAAGCATTCAAGTTATCACAGCATGAAATAACAGGCTTTTAATACTGCAGGGGATTTTATGCTGTGGAAATTGCTACATGATGCAGTGGTGACATGTTTATATAGAACACTCATAGAAGGGATTATACAAATCATGAATGTCAGCAAAATGGAAAGCATCTGTTTAGGCCGTGGCATGCTGCTAAGGCTCTCTCCTCTGCCAGTGTGTGATATGGCCCACAGCCTACACAGAGTCACAACAGCAAACTCATGTCACTGCCTACTGCAGAAGTTGGGCAGCCTTCAGATTGTAGCTGCTAACAAAGCAAAGCTCAGATCACCTGCATTCTGCATAGAGAGCAAGCAGCTAATCTTATTTCAGATGGTTCTAGAGAACAGCAGTAGAGCCCCATTTTGGGTTTTTATACAGAAGCACACTGAAGCTTGATTAATGACTGAGGGATGAGGAAGAATTTTTCCCTGTCCACATTAAAAAAAATAAATAAAACAATCAAAACCCCAGCAAAACCCCAGAAAGTACAGACACTTAACTACTGAAGCAATATTACATAGAAGATGCGTGTCTTTATAAAATGCATTTACAGCTTTTTGGATGAAACACCCTCCAAGAATAGTTAAAAGCCTACATAATGCTCCAGAGTATAAGCTTTGCTATTGGACCACCAGTTCAGCTGACATAGAAAAGACTGTCTCTAAGACTTCACACATGTAGACACATTGTTCCATTTAAGTCAGCATTGACTTGCATAAAAAAAAGTTGGCTTCAAAACAGCTGATTCAGATAATACCTTATGAATTAAGTACTATTACTTTTAATAGAAGTCCACCCACTGTTGGTCAAGTCAACCTTTTCTGGGATCATGAAGAGGAAGACTGGGGGAGGGGGAAGCTTTGCCACTAGCAAAAATTAAGAGGAAAAGCAAAGCAGGACACAAAATCTGCAAGAAATGTACATGTGAACAGATCCTCAATTAGATATAAAGTGTGTTGACCACTCCTGAGAAGCTGAAGCCAAAGTCAAGTTTCACAGCACAGATCTGACTATACCTTCTTGGAGGTTTGTTTTTCTTATTTTAAAGTCACTTAACAGTGTAATATTTCGAGATGAAATTGTTACAGAAACCAAAACATAGCAATACTAGATTCCAGTTTTCTATTCGTGTGACTCAGAACACAGAGGATGCTTATAAAGGTCTCTGAAACAATGTCATAAATAAGGCAGAACAGCTGGAGAACTTAGGATCCTCCCATACTTCAATTCACAGTGATGTCATAATTTAGAGTTCTTGGAAACTTTGTCAATGTGGTATTTAAACCACATCAATAACAGTCATTAAATCTACTGCACATCTCTGCTTAAGCATCAATTGAACTTTTATGAAGGGGAATACAGAGAGCTCTTCGCTCTAAGAAGTCATATGAGAGCTTTCTCAGAACCTTTCAAATCGCCTTAAAGCATACTTGAGAATTTAGAAGAGGTTCTAAACACTATCTCATGTGCACTGAAGTTTTAAGCGATCTCTCTGCAAGCTTTACAATACATTGGGAAAAAAACCCCACTGCTCTGCCATTAATTGTTGCACAGCACAGATTTGAAGAGGCTCCTTTAGGGTTCTGAAACAGCATTTCACTCCCATGTTAAAGAGGTCAGGTTTGGGAGATGCTTCTAAGTTCTGAAGAAGAGACATTTTACAAAGTTTTATTATGAAAAAGTAAGACCAGACAAAGAAGGCTTAAGTCAAAGTATATTCCACATTGCTTAATCCTTTGATCATTATGCAAGTGTATTTCATAACCTTATTTGAAGGATCAAAGAACAGTTTTAGTACTAACAATGGGCTCAGTCTGACAGCTAATGCTAACCCAAGTGTGCATCATGCCCTCCTTGAACGCTCCAGTTTATGCAACTCCACAACTACCAGGGGTTCAAAATGAAAGCACACAGGAAAACAAGGTTTAGATACACAGAGTAAGATCATACAGCTTCTCCTTGCTTAACATCTGCTAGTTATGGAGACAGTATCATCCCAGAAACCATATTAAAAGATGTTTCTTACATCTGCTGGTGGCCCCCAGACAAAACTATGAGGACAAATACACAGGATTCCTGAAAAAGTGTTTTTGGCTTGATTTCTTGAGAAATCTTTTTTGCCTTTCCTCCCAGCCTTCAAAAGGAACAATTTGACTCCAAGGCAATTGAAACAACATTTTCAGCAGGGGTTTTAAGCATTTTTGTTTCCAGAAATGTGCAAGTTGACTACTGTAACCATCATTTAAAAAAAGGACCTTAAAATTGCTAACATGCTATCAGAAGACTATAGGAGGAGGGCGGAGAAGCCCCTCATTAGCAGTAACAACCTTCAGGCAGATTTCAGAGGGCATGCTTGCAATGGATTTCAATACATAGGGCTACAGAAAAGGGCACAAGGCTTAGAACACTGGATTCAAGGGGGATCTAGTTGATTTAAAACTCTGTTAGTAACTTTAATACCCACCATTCCGGTTAAATAGAACGGGAAGCTAAAAAAAAAAGAAACTCCCAAAGTAGGGAGCTTGCAAACGAAAGGGAGCAAGTAAAAAACTCAAGGAAACAGGAGTTTAGCAACAGCAGTTAATTTCCCCAAATTAACTGACAAAAAGGAGTTTATAGTTACCCAGAAGTGTGCGTGGCAGTTGACCATCATGGTCCTCTCAATAAGCTCATCAGGACACTCCAGAAGATGGTGCCCGGAGACCACACCGGCATTGTTAACCAGGACAGACACCTCCCCAACCTCCTTCTGGACTCTCTCAGCAGTCGAGTAGACATTTTCTCTTTTGCCCACATCACAGGTGTATGTGTAAACCTGCAAGTTGCAATGAGGCAGCGCTTCTTTTTCTCCATCTCCAGCTACTAAGGGACACAAACAAGGGGTGTGAGGAGGGGGAAGGGAAATAAAGTTCTTACTTGTATTTTGACCTTCAAACGAGTAAGTCAAGTGGAAACAGTGAATGCATTTCCATTCTAGTAAAACTTCTATTTACTTTGGTGTCACCGCAGTTACACAAGGGCTCCTCTATTCGTTATTGCTGCCAGAGCGTTTTAAGAAGAGCTTCAGTTTTTACAGCCGCTACCCACAGCGGGTCTCCGTTCCCCACCACGAAGCCCCGGGCAGCAGAAGCATTAACGGGGCGTTCGATGCCTTCGTGCCCGGGGGCTGCACCTGCTCCGCAGGTGAGGGCGGCTCGGGGCTGCAATCCGCCGGGTGGGCGACCTCGGCCAATTCTTCCCCGGACCGGCTGAGCCCGGGGAGCCCGCGCCCGCCCCGACAGGCCCGCCGCTTACCTCGGGGTGCGGCGGCGGCAGCAGCCTCCGCTATCTCCCGGTAGATGTGGCGCACCATGCCCGCCGTCTCCTCGTTGCTTTGAGTGTTGATGTCCCAAAGCACCAGCAGAGCCCGGCGACGGGCAAACTCGAGGGCGAAAAGGCGGCCCAGGCCGCTGCCCGCCCCGGTGATCAGGCACACCTGCCCCGCTACGCTCTTCTCCTTGGGCCGCACTAGCCACTTGGCCGCGGCTAGTACGAAAGCCCACAACACTCTAAAAGTCACCACAAAAAGCTCCAACAGGATGTTCATGCTGCCGGATACCCGACGGCCCGGAGGGACCCGCGCGTCCCAGCACGGCCGCCCGCGGAGCCCGAGGGGACGGACGCCGGCGGCTCCTCCTCACCGCCCAGCTCCCCCACCTGGGGCCGCCCGTGCCCGGGACCTCCCGCTACGGACAATGAGGGAGACTCCGCTCCCAGGGCTTGGGGGGTGCTGGTAGGGGGTCCCGCGGTGCCGCCCAGAACCGGGCTCCCCCCTCTCCGCGCTCGGAGCCGAGCGCCTCAGCGGCCTCACACCCTGCCTTAGTCGCACACGCCGAGAAAGGAGCTCGGAGATGGGAATGCCCGCCTACTACTGCTGCCGCCTCCCCGTCCCAAAACACCCACAGCCCCAGTACTGGCAGTGAGCATCTTGCTCGCTCGACCCCCTATATAGGGCGGGCTAGGCGGTCGGGCCCCTCCTCCGGGCCGGCCCAGCCCGCCCCACATTCCCGGGACCCCCGCCCCCGCCGCGGCCCATCCTCGCTGAGGCCACCCTGCTCCGCCCCATCGTCGGGGGTGGGTCCTGCGGCCGCGCCAGGCCGCGCCCGAGGGGATAGGGCCCAGCCGGTGCTCCGCCGGCGGCTCCAGGCGGTCCCAGCGGCCGGGACTCCGCAGAAACCCGCCTTCTGGCTGGGGCCTGCTCGTCTGTTGCAGCGCCCGCCTCAGCGCCATCTTGAGGTCGCGCCGGAGGGCGGCTCGGGGGGGAAGCGGGCCGGTGCCCGGGGGCTTTGCTGGCTGGAGAGACGCCTGTCGGGGCGGGCCTTACGGCGATCCTTACGGTGCCGAAGCCGGGTTTTTTAACCTAGCACGAAGGAGCCTCAGCGGTTCGTGCTCGCGGATGGAGAGGCGCAGAAGTGGAGAGCTGCCAGAGGCCGCTGGGATCCGCGCAGGATCCCCGAGGCCTACGCACCTCCCGTTTCTGCGCGGAGCCTGCTGAATAAACACCACCCCCCCCCCCCCCCCCCCCCCCGGCGGTCCCGCCCCCGGCGCGCGGGGGGGCGTTCTTCTGCTGTGTTGCTTGCTCCCGCGTCGCCCGGCTGTCGGTTCGCGCG
>JANIJG010016466.1:0-62771 GCA_024611175.1 Megaceryle torquata
GGGGGGGGGAGAGAGAGAGACAGAGCGAGAGCCACCGAGGAAAATCACCTCCTCCCCTGGTCCCCCCGCCCGTCTGCCTCTTGCTCCATCACATGAGCAGAGCCCCGGACACGCCTTGCAGCATCAAATCGGGCTGATAAGGAGCGGCCAAGGGGGGCAGCGCCCTGCCCGCCACCGCCCCGCCAGCCGGGGGCCTCTCCCCTCCCCTCCCGGGCACCTCAGGGGTGGGAGCGCCGCCCGGCCCCCAGCCCTCCGCGGCGCTGACTCAGCGTTTCAGCCCCCAGATTGGGACTGGGACCTGGGCCGGTACGAATCGCCGCCCGCCAGCACCCTCTGGGGTCCCCGACCCAGGGGCTGCGCCCCCCCGCCCGGCCACGCTGCTCTGCGCCCCCAGCGGGGTTTCTGCCGACTCCTAAAGCGAGAGCTTGGTCTCCGGGGCCCCACGCCTTCAGGCCGTGGGTTCGCAGACCTCAGCCATGCTGGGCCTGTCTGCGAGAAGGACGTCCAGATTTCAGCTGATGCAGAAAAGTAAGGTCCACGTCTTAGGCAACTTTGGAGAAAAACAAACAAACAAACCCGCTTTGCTTTTTTTTTTTTTTTTTTTTTTTGTCACACAGGAGAGGTTCCCTTCTATTAATTCGTGCCAGATTACATGGCATAAGAAAGCAAAGCAAAGAACACGGTAGTTTCTCTCCTAGCCCAGAATACACAAAGCTTCTCCCACGACACAAAAGCAGGACTAATACATACATAGACATGCTCTTGTCCAGTACTTTCCAAAGGTGTCAGCAGGTTAATAACGTATATTAAAATAAACCAACCGCAACACGCCAAATTAGTAGCAAACAAATCCGTTCATTGTTCTTCACCATAATATCTTTTTTCTAAATGTACATCCGTCCATCCCTATGAGTTTATGGTTAAAATCAGGCACGATCTGAAGAGTTTGTAGTATATACTATAGAACCATACACAATTTCCTCTAGAACATTTAAACCAGTGTTTCACCCACCAGAACACTGGTTCGTTGAGAAGAAAAAAAAAAAAAGAAAAATCTAAGAAATCCATTCTACAAATTGCCCAATCTCTGCACACTGGTAGGTTTCTTCCCTAAAAAAAAAATCAAAACATATCAAGTCTATGACTGAAAAACCTCCTGCAGCAACTCCCTTTAGCTAATATGAGAACCTACCAGAGTTGTTGGTATTCCTCAGAACAAAACTGCTGTCCCCGATCACACAGATGGAATCAACATCTCCCCCTTTCTGCTTAGTCTTGCTTATTTTCAGATCAGCCTTTTCTCTTATATATGCACATGTGTGTCACAGCAAAAGCACACTGTCCTAAAGTCACTTATCTGCCCAACAGTTTTCTTAGTATTTCATTATTTGTTCCTCATCTTCAGTAAGTTAGTACTGGGACATTTGTTTTCGAGGAGAGCAGCAACAGTAAGAAGTGAGTGAAAATCAATTGTGTGGTCACCTGGTTCAGGGAGGTGGAAACAAAGCTACTGAAAATGGTGGTTAACTGTACGCTTTGCCAGGCCAGAGCTGCTAGGGAGCTGCACATCAAAGGACAGAGCACTTTGGTGCCCACTGCAGGAGTAGTATCTAACAGGCTTTGGCCTCCAGGCAGTCTCTGAGGCCACACAAACCACCTGAGGTACCCAGCAGCTAGCTACAGAGAGAAGAGCCTCAGCTCTAAGCTTTCAGTAGTGTCTAACCAAGTCTTTGTAGAAGAACTTCTGCATAGCTACGGGATCATCCATCAGCCAGCACCAAAAACAGGGGAGTGAGGAGCCTTTTCCCAGCCTTTCATCCTTCGATGGCAATCTCTCTGGTGATGGAAGAACTAACACCACCTCCATTCCCCACCAAATCCGCCTTTGTCCCTGCCTTCAGCCACTCCTTTCCAAGCACTGCTGAGAGCTGAGGCCAGCCTGGCTGCTGCAGGGCCATCCTGAGTTCCCCTTCAGTCATGAACCCTGGGCACACATGTCTCACGGATTTTGGGAAGGAGAGGGCCAGCCATGGGACTCAGTGGGACATGAAGCAGCCAGGAACAGCACAAGTGGTGGGAGGGGAGATCAAGAATTTGCATATTTCAAAGTCTGTGCCATGTTTTCTCTTTTCACTGCTCATTTACCACAAAATGCTTTCTTTGCAAGCAGCTAGAATTCAGTCTTCTTCCATCTAAACTTACTATTTTAGCCCTTTTGCTCATGCCCAGCACCACCTGCTCTGTGCTCAGTGGTCTCAGAGTACAGATGCGAACAATGCAGCTGAGTGAGACCCTCCTCAGTGCCCATCCACTGGTCATTTTCTGAATGCAGATTTCTTTCTTTCTGCTGGAACTCTTTGGCATCATCTATACAGTGAAATAAAATGATCTGGGGACTGCTTTCTGGTTTAAAGGTCAAGCAGCACAGCGTGGCTTATGTGTATGTGCCTAACTTCTCCCCCCTCCAAACCATCATGTCTCTGAAAACTTGTTGTGCAGGCAAAAATGGGCCAGTGTCCTGGCCCTGTTTAATCCCTAGTATGGGCACAGTTTCCATCTCCATTCCTTTTGAATTTATTTTTTTTATTTGCTTTTGTTTTCTTTCCCAGATTAAATATAGCATAGGGACTTTAAGAGAGATATCCAACATTTCCACTCTCACCCAGAGGCCAGTCAGTTCCCTTTTTGCCTTTGATGATACTCTGGACCCAGCCTGTACAGAAGGAATCACAATGAATGACATGTCTGACTCTGGCATGTGTCGACCTGTGTTTCTCTATCTTCTGCCTGTGTATTAGAGCAGTTATTGTCCAGACCTTTGCCTGAAACACTGCAACTGCCTCTTGCTATATCGAAGTGTTTACCAGGCACAGAGTCTGTTTTCTTGACAGCTTTTCCAGTTGAGTCACATATGCTTGAGATGATCCTCTTCCTAAGTCACTAAATGTTGGCACTGAGGCAAGAATATTCAAGCTATTAACAGAAGCATGCATGTGCACTTTTTAGGATGAAACCAAAGAAACCAAAAAGATAATAATTAAAGCACTACTGGCATGTTATCTAGACCTATTTCCAGTGAAACATCTTTGAGGAAACTCCTACTAAGAGGTCCAAGCACAGACCTTCTGAACGGCAAGGCAAATTTCTAGCATTACAGCTAGCATGTCTGCTTTGAACTTCCCTGAAATCTGGATAACTTTCACAATTAGTTTAACATAAAGATTCTGTGGACAGGGCTTAATTTACTTACTTTTAAAAATTGCTGCTTTTCCAAAAGAATTTATAATTTATGTAACTGGTTCTGATGCATTTGTAAAGAAGAGATGAACCATGTATCTCAGGCTGTGTTGGTCAACCATTTTCCTGCTGTCTTGTGCCCCATTCATGCTTTTCCCATTCACTTCTTGCAGTCTTAACTCATGGTCCCTGCAAGTGAGCATGAGCTTTGCTGCTGCCACCTACTCCAGCTGCACCTGAGGAGCAGTGGGGAGGATGGGGAGTCGGTGATGAGGTGAGGATGGGAGGGCTGGTTGCCAGCATCTGCAATGGAGAATGAGTCTGCCTGTCCAGCTTTGATGCCATGGGGACTCCCTGTATCTGATCCAGGTTGTCTGTTCACAGGTTTCTGGAAGATAGTGACTGGGAGCTCTGGCAGCTGCATGGACCCCTGTTTACACGAACACTCCAGCTGCTTTTATCAGCAGTGGAGCTGCACTTGGATATTTTTGGCATAAAAGCTGAGTGGAAACATATCATGTAAGTGTTCTCAAAATGGGAAGCTCTTAAGAACATACCTTAGTTCTGAATAGAAAATATAGTGCTCTGACTTCACCCCAGCTGTATTTACCAGCTTTCTTCAGCTTATTTCCCCCTTTTTTGTCCGGTTGTGATAGGAAATCCCAGGACACTGTTAGAAATAAATGGATATGTCTAAGGAAACATTTTGTATTAGCCTAACGAAATACTGACAAGTGTAAAAGGAAGAAAATGACAAAAATAGCCATATAAAAATAGTTCACTTGCAAGCCACATTGATAAGGCCATAGGACGAAACAACAAGAAAGGAATAAATTTTGCAAATTTAGCTGGGAGAAAACCCTTTTCTTACTTCCCAGTAGTTAACATACCCCAGAAAAGTCACACTGATAAACAAAACAAGCAGAACCTCTAAATCTAGTATGTCCACATCTCAGAGGTGATCTGCATCAGAAAAGACCTATTTATGGAGAGAGATGTACATATGTGTAATTAAAAAAAAAAAAAAAAATGCTAGTAGCAGAAATTGACTTTCAGTCTTGAATTTGATGATTTCAGTAAAGACCATACATTTGAACAAGTGTGTCGTCCAGTGCATGGCTGCACATTATTGCAGGACCCAGAGACTACTGTTGGACATCCCAGAGCCATTTCAGGAGAGGCAGACCCAGCCTGTGATATAATTTCTTCCACACTACATCCTCACTTACCCTGCTCTTCCCAGGAGGTGTTGGACAAATACGTTAAGCTTCAGTAGTCCAACTGTCATCACCTGCCCACAGGCAGTTATTCTCACAGGACAGGGCAAGAGACTGAAAAGGCACATCCCATTGGGAGTTAGGCTGAAGAGATGCACAGCATGGCCTGGTCACTGCCCAAATGATGCTGTCTCAGCTCTGTAAGAGCTCTGGTTGCAGGAGAGCCTCTGATCTGTCCATATCAAAATATTAGTGTTTCCAGGAGGCAATGTTTTGGTGTTCAAGCTTAAAAGAGACAGTGGCCACAATTTCTTTCTTCAGTGGAAAAAACAAAAACAGAAACAACCCAGGCTGTATAAAGAATTTTAAAAAGAAGTACACTATATGACTTTTCAGAGACAGAAGAAGCTTGGAAGACTCTGTTTCATCATTACCCTATAATGTTGAGTGGTCTGCTTTCCCACTAAGGAGGGGAAAGCTACATCCATACTGTAGTCTGGTTTCATGTTATTAGTTTAGTAGTCATGCCTTTTAATAGGAGAATATATAGCCTGGTGTGGAGGTGCAAAGACAGTAGATCGCCAGTGTGGACACTGGCTTACAGGCAAGCCTAGTGACACTGGCAAAGATGGAAGAATGTGACCTTCACTGCAGTGTTTATCTGTAGCACAGGCAAATGCATCTTACCCAAAAAGCTTTTCAGACAGTGCTCTGAGGAAATTCCTTGTCAAAAAAGGAACACCCAGAGGAGAGAGATAAAGAGGTACAGAAGGTCCCTGTAATGCCATTATCCCATTGTCCCAGCAGCAGGTGAGTGAGGCTCTTCTGTCTTCAGGAGGAAATCCCTGTGGCTTGGGACTGTTTAGAAATGCCTTGGCACTACTGATGTTATCAAGAATGGCAGGGTTCAGAGATGGCAGGTGCTGAAACACCACGCTGAAAATTAAATTTGTCTCTAGAGTAGGCTCAGAATAAAATTTAGGTTGGAGGAGACCTCCGGAGGTCATCTAGTCCAAACTCTTGCTTAAAACAGGGCAAGCTTCAACCTTAGATGAGACTGCTCAGGGCTTTGTTCAAGTATGTTCTTGTTCCTCCTCGTCTCTTGCCAGGGCCTGCCCTGTACATGCACCTCAGGAGGTGAAGAAAACACCTTCTCCCTGTTGCTGGCAGTGATACACTTCCAGCTTCTGCTGCTGAGGGACCCCCATCCTCCACAAGCTTGGGTGTCATCCCAAGATGTCCACCATTTGCCAGTCATCCTAGAAGTCTCTGCCAAGCCTCTGTATTCCCATCTCCCCTCTCAAAGGCTTGGTGACATGATCAGGCTGTACCTCCCCAAGAAGAGGCCACTACTGCCACCCTGATAGGCACCTGGCTTTGCCTACCACCCGGACAGACATGCCTCCTCTCAGGAGCCCCATCCCATAAATGGGAAGAGGGATGTGAAGCTGCTCTGTGCACCCCTACTACCCCACAGACTACCTGCCCCCTAACAGTTTCTCATGGTGTTTTGTGTGTGGCTCCTGGTTTAGTCGGGAGACATTTACAGTGTGGAAGCTGCATAGGCCATTTAATTCTCACTCCTGTGAAACACTCCCCAGGCAGGTTCAATCAATCCAGAAAACCTCTGTAACTGCTGTTAGGAAATGGCAAAATGTTTTCTGGATCACAACACCAACAAACAGAGTAGGAAAACAAATGTAAAAAAAAACACAGAGACCATCAGGATCGTGTCTTGGTACTGTCAGATTCTTTTTCTGTCCTGAGCAAGCACTGTCCCGTTCTGCTAGTGCCCACCCAGAATGATGCTGCAAGAATAATTTCCCTAGCCCGTTACCTTGACCTGTCTCTTTGCAGCATTCCTCTGGCTCTCCATCAAGCATGATTTACTTGTCTTTGGCTTCCTCATCTATCCCACCATATTTATAATCTGTCTTTCATCATTGATGGTGGTCACAGCTACCCACCTCCTTCATTTGCTTTTGAGATTTTTCAACAGGAGCCTCTATGCTTTGCCTTATGCTACTCCTAATGCCTGGAGGCAGTGTCCTTCAAAACCTTCATTAAAACATGCCTTTGACGTGTTGTCTACGCAAAATGGGGCAGCAGTTAGGTAGCAATGTGGCTGACCTGTGATTACTGATTACTCAGCAACATTATATTCTTATTTCCCTGTATCCTTCTGTCAGACCCTCTGAATGTATTGCAGACACATCAGATTTCACCTCTGAGAGTCAACCCTTTGCCCTGACCCCCTGCCTTCACGGCTTCCATCAGCCCCAGGCTGGCAGGGGGGGTATGGGACCAGAAGGGTCCTATGTTCCCATCATCCACCAGGTTTCACTGGCGAGACCCCTGCACCCAGGGACGCAGAGCAATGTGGTGGTCCCCGGGTGGGCGATGCCTCCTCCCTTTCCTGAACTGGTGCACACAGTTGCTGAATTGGGGGAAGCTGCAAGATCTGCTGTTTCCGTTGCTTTGTAATGAGATTGTAAATACTCTGATGCAAGGAAAGAGCTTTTGTTCTGCCTGATATAATGACGAATACATAGGGGGTCTGTCTATGACTTGACATGCCTGTTTCTGCAGTAATAAAGACAATAAATAGCCCTTAGCCATTCATAATTTATAATTTTTGTCTTGAGCAATCAATAGAAATTTTAGGCTGGTTGCTTGACTGACAAAGTACAAAGCAGCACCCAAACTTTTAACCAGAAGCTTTTAACCTTCTGTCAGCATGATCAAAAATAAGCTCACTTCCAGAAAAATAACCAGGAGAAAGATAGCCAGAAAGATAACCATCATCTTTCAGACTTCTAAATAATTCCTGAACTGGGACTCAAGCTCAAAGCACTTTTAGCTCCTTTGTTGTCAAGGTGCATAAAAGAGATTACTGATGCAGGAAGGAAGTGAGAAGTAAAGAGAGCATAGATAATTTCTATGGTCCAGGTTTTGTCTTAGTCAATGCAGAGGAGGGCACTAGCACACCTGACAGGTGGAAACCTTCAGTAGCAGTGGGAACTATCTACAACCTTTATATAGCTCTCTGTATTAGTCTTGGAAAACTAGAAATACGGAGCTGCTGGGGTGGAGGCAGGAGTCTTTCTGTAAAGCATCACATACAGATGTAAAATTTTGATCAACTTCGGCAGTTTTAACACACAAAACTGTAAAATGCTTTTCTCAATGGGTCTCCAACATTAAGAATTTATAACAATAGCAACACGTATTTGGTCAGTCCATTAAATGTTCTCTGCACTTCCATTTTAACAGCAAGGACAATGACAGAACTGTTGTCAATTCTACAGGCAGCCAGGATGCCAATGCACTTGAAGTGATCCTTGATAAGATTTCAAGTTAAAGAAGGCAAGAAAGACAGAGAGAAATAAGGCAAGGAAGCCTCCCCCACTTCAAATTCTTCAGGCTGACCTGTCAGCTTCTATGTTACTACATTTGGACTTGAATTTCTCACTAAGGTCAGAGTAGATTAGAAGGTCCCTTCATATCTGACAGAAATACTACTCCCCGGTGAACAGGAGCTTGTAGCTCCATCATCTTTAAGAGGAAAGAAAAGTTTGGTCTTCTCCAGCCAGCAGTGTGGAGTGCACAGGGGCCTCCCAGTGTTAACTCCAATCAGCACCAGCAGGTCATCTTCTCTCCTTAATCTCGCATCCTCCCCCTCTCTGATTGGATCTGAGCAGCAGACTTGGAAAACACAACTGAAAATGCCAGAAAAACATAGTGAGATTTGAAAGATAATATAATCATCTCATGACCATCAGCATTCATTTCTTTTCATGCTGTCTGTGGGAAATAAGTAATTATTTTTTTTCTAAATCACCCTTAAAACACAACAGAATAATTATGTACATCCAGGCAAGGGTTTCATTTCAGGAATGACCTCAGGACTCACATTTCCTCTTGCCTGAAGCTCAATTCACATTTGTAGGGAACTTGCTCAGTGGGAGACATGTTTTTCTTAAATGTTCAACAGCTGCATGGAAGTTAGGCAGCAGGAACAACAGAGGGGCAGACGAAGAATAAAAATCATAATACTGTATTCCCCCCTTGTCTTTTAAAAGTGAATGAAAAGTAAGGATGGAAAGTCTGAAAATCCTGATGTGATGAGACCAAGGCACATAGTGGCCTGACAGAGGTCATAAAGGAGCCTGAACAAAGCACAACATCCATAGTCCAGCCATGTTTACAAAAGTGTCTAGCTCCACCAGAGTTAGTAATTGAATGCCAGAATGTAGAACAGCTAAGAGTTTTTTTGTTTTGTTTTGTTTTGTTTTTTCCAGTACAGTTCTAAATAACACAGTGCTGAGGGAAAGCAATGTGAAAGCAAAACTGAGACAGCTTTATAGAAAGTATGTATTTTAAAGCAGACTAGAAAAATAAGAGGATTTGCTGAGGAAGATGTCCAGGGAAGATGTCCAGAACCAGAAAAGGAAGGAGACTGTACTAATCAGCAGGTGACCACAAAGCACTGAAGGTCAATGTTAACCAGAATTTTCCTTTTGGCCACTTGACTTCCCATATGTCATTTTACATGTCACAAACTGAGTTTGCACCCTTTTTTTCTCCTCTGTAGTGTGAGTTTACAGCAGTGAGAGCAGCTACTCAGGCTAATTTGGAATAAATATTTCCCTGCTTTATCTTCCCTGTGTGGGATGCCTTGCTCAGCTGGAAATAAATCTTTGTGCATCTCACAAACAGAGAAGGAAGAGGAAATTAAGAAGGGGAAGCTAAGGAGAAAGCAAGGAGGAAAGAGAGGCAAAGAAGCCAGTAGTGGCAGAAATCATCAGGGACAGAGGAAGCAAAGGGCAGAGGAGGGAGGCAAAGAAAATCAGTGGGACCCCAGAAGTTGCAATGATGACAAAGCAATGAGGGGAAAGGAAGCAGAGTTGTTTGATTGGTTGGTTGATTTTTTGTTTTGTTTTGTTTTAATGGTGTTTTGTTTGAAAAATGAATGCTAAATAATCACAAGAGGTTTAACCTATGCTGATGCTGTTGGATCAATGAGCACTTTCTTGTTGAAATTAGTCGTGGCTTCATCTGTGTGCCAGTAGCCCTTCATCAAGTCAGTGGGTGACTCCTTGCTCAGTGCATGCCCATGTGTGGCGGTGGGGAGCTGATAATGGTGACAGAAATTAGGTCCTCTTTATCTGGCCTGACTCTGGCTACAAGACTAGTCAAGCTGAAGATACTCATCTTGTTAAAGGTCACAGGTCTTCAAAAAAATGAAACTAACAACTGCAATATGTCCTTCCAGGGCCCAGCAAGATGAATCAGAACTCCTAGAAGGAGTTGAGGTGTCTCAAAATGTGTCTTCTCAGATTCAAAAGCGCACACGTCTGTCAGGTCGTGGAAAGGAGCATTGTCTGTGTTTCTCTAGCCCCACAGTGGAGTGGGTGCTGGCAAAAGCCCAGTCTAGGAGGCAGAGGAGACTTTGGCATTCAAATGGTTCATAAATTACTTCCATCTGAGGCTGCAGAGGAGAGGTGACTTGGAGACCAGAGATGTTTCAGAGCCTCTTCTGCAGTGAAGTGCTGCATGCTTCAGGCAAGGCAGCAGCACTCTGAGGAAAGCAAGACTTCGTACCAGCATGGATGCTACCTTGTAGCTTATTTCTTCTTGAATTAGAAGTTGTAAATCACTGCATTTGTCAGTACAGGTTTGAGACTCATGGCAGCATAAAAAAAAAAATCTTTCCAGCACAATATGAACCCTCTGGCAAAGCTTAAAACCAGTTGTTTTGTATAACTCTTCAAACTTTCAGACCTGTCCTCAGATTTCAGTGGTGTAATGCAGAAGCTCAGTAAATCCCTTTGCCCACTGTATCTGACAACCTGCAAACTGCTGCATTAAGAATACAAGCAGTTAACAAGGTCAGTTCGTGGTAACAAAGCTCAAGCGGACTTTACTAAAGTTTACTCTCAAAAGTAGTCAGTACTGACCTAAATCTGCTCCCAGAAAAGCCAGCTGCAAGACAGGAGTGTTCTCAGAGGGACTCTCAGCTTATGTTAGAGATGTGGTTGATGCCTGGCAGGCATTTCTTGGCACCAGCTCTTCATGAATAGATGCATGTGTAGCATGCCAGCCCACCGGTGGGGCAGTCAGTGAGTCTTCCCATTCCCCAGGCATGTAGAGCTGCCTGTGCTGCCTGACTGCTGAGGCACTCACTGCTCCAGGGGCTTGGGAAAGTTCCCTCTCTACTGGCACAAGCACACGTCCAGTTTGGCCTTATAGCCAGAGGCCAAGTTCCTGGCAAATCCTTTATTCATCAACAGTTTCTTCTCAGTGCTAAAGTTATCCAACCTATATTAAAATAAATTATTTAGTTTTTGAGAAGGGCTGCTTTTTAAAAGCCTGTTACTCTTTCCAAGTCTGAAGTGTGAGGCATACCGGAAAGTCAGAGATGTTAAGTTATACTTTGCATGGGTTTTTCTTTTTCTACATCTTTCAGATGACAAGCTGGGACCTCACACTGGGCTGCACAGGCTGAGCTTACAGACAATGATGTCTGTGAACCTCTGTGCAACTGATTGCCCACCCATATTGCTATAGACAATGTGACGAAAATTATAGGTTAAGGCCAACTTGTCAACCTGTGACTTGGAGGTCAGAAGTGATAAGAGCAGAGGCACTGTCCTACTGGATCAGACTAAAGTCCTTTTAGCTCATTGGTGTGATGCTGATACTGTTCACTACTGGATTATTGCAGGGGTAAAGATCCCATTGAGGAATACTTATGATATTTCATAGGCTCTAATTTTTGCTAAACTCTGTTATGTAGTGGCTGACAGATTTTGGGGGGAGGAATAAAGTTTTGCTCCTAGATTTTATCTTGCTTACTGCATATTTTAAATGCAATTTCCAGAAACAATAAATATACTCAGAAACTACCCCAGATTGTGTTTTTGTGGTGTCAGGAAATAAACCTGGCAATTGAAAAAGTGATAACGTCTTTTAAGGTTTTAACCACCCTCCATCTAATGTTATGATTTTGTCATTTTAATCTCTACTTCAATGAGCACTAAATCTCATTAAACTACTTTGCATAATACTTTAATTCCAAATCCATCGGTCATTTACCCCAAAGCATGTAATAATGTGACTACCTGCCATGCCCAAAAGTAACGTGAGACGTGGGTATAAGCTAGCTGATTAGTAATTTTTTTCTGTCTAGACATCCACACTGCATCATCAAAGAAATAGTCAGATTGCTCCTCTGTCCCAAGGGGTTTATCACATGATTACCTGATCCCTTTCAAACAAATGGTGTGCGTACATCAATCCAAAAGGCAATGTAAGGCTGTCCAGAGCCATATTTCTGCAGATTCCCCTAAAGGCACAGACAAGAGGTCTCTTCCCTTCTGAGGGTCAGAAATGCAGCAGGAGTTAATTACCTTTACATAGCTGCTGTGGACTTCCCATCCATCAGCTTTAAGAATATTTATTCCAGGAGGGGATGGTGGTGCAGAGGCAGAAATTCTCTGCAGGTAGGGGTGGTGCCGGAGAAAAGATTCCTCTCTCTTGGGCTGCCATTCTCCAGCACAGGACTAAACACAGCATTGTTGGCATTTCCAATAGTAAAGTATTCTCATATGACTGTGTTTCTTCTCTTGCATTGTCCTTGTGAGGCTTGGGAGCATCTGCCTGCTGCATTGCACTCAGCTATGCCTTTTTGTTTGTTTTTTAGCTCTGTGAAATTTTGTGAGGGGAAGAAGCACCGCTAGCTTTTAAAATAACTGATATTTTTGTGACAGAAGTTTAGTTACAACCTTGTAGATGTAGGACAATACTACATGGGAGAGTAAATGCAGACTGCTGATGTAGAAATGCATATGATGGTTAACTATGCATACAGAGTTAGTTAAGGAGGATGTGATCTACATCCCAAGTTGAACCCTGGCCCTGCTTAAACCATGGAATCATACAAGTGGAAAAAATAATATAAATTATCAGTTTTGCCTCTCTGACACAAGGGAGGATCAACTGTAACTGAGCTATTCTTGACTGCTGCTCATCTGTCTTGTCCTCTAAGACCTCCAGTGACAGAAACATTGCAGCTTCCTAAAAATAATCCCTCTCCGCAGTGGAGCCTGGTGCCTGTGCAGCACTATTCTGCCTTCTGCATAGGGCCAGGGGTCTGTCCTGGAGCCTGCAGAGACCTTTAGAGAAAAGAAGAAGGTCTTCACCACTCTTGGGCTGTGCTTTGAAGTTCCATTTCTCTGCAGCACCACTCTTGTGCAGAACATCCACTTTTCCACTTCTCTGACCTCTTCTGCCTGCCCCCCACATTATGGTTTGCTGTCTCCCCTCATCTGGTGGGGCTGTGATGTGAAATGGATCCCTGAGAGCATCTGCATTAGGAAAAAAAATATACAGTTCCCCTCATCAATGGCAAATAGTACTGGTGGGGTGGTGGACTGGAGCATGTGAGGGGAATGGTGTCCAAGAGAGGGAAGGTTGGGATGGTTTCACTGGGTTTTATACCAGAAGAAATGATCATGGAAGGGGACTCTAACTCACACTTCTCACCATTTTGCTGAAAGCAACTGCTCTTGATTGGGAAATTCCAGAGATGTTGTAACAGTTAAACCCAGTCTTCCAAAAAGCACTCTACACTTATGCTTCATGGACTACTTTTCTCAAGCACATGTATGAAGACCAGTCTGAGCCTCAGCCTCAATAAAACCATTTTGAATGCTTTTTATCAAAGCTGCCAGTCTGTGTCATGAATCAACATGTTATTAACTATACATTACGTTAATTTTCAACATAGCAACTCAAAACCATTTAAGTATTTTTGAATACCTTTTTCCCCTTTACATTTGTATTTTTCATAGCCTTAAAAAAAGAAAAAAAAGCTAATTAAAAAAAAAACCTAATTAAACACTTTTAGGAAAGAGAGGAGTAGTACCGCCCTCAAGCCTTGCCTGTGGTGCTTGTTGGTGAAGATTTGTTTTGCAGAAGCATTTGTCAGCAAAGATCTGATCCTCAGCATTGATGTTTACAGTGGACAAGTTGAGAGATCCATAAAAATGGGCACTAACAAGCACAGCTATGCTCAAAATGTTTCTTTGTGAATCAACCACAATTTTCTTATCCAAACTGAGAGAACATTGTGTTGCTAATGCAGTACACAAGGTCATGTCAAATTGTGAAGTAAAAATTATTTTTTGTTCGCTGATTTTACTTACAATGTCATGAAGTTCCAGGTCTAAACATTGTTCTACAATGTCTCCCTTACCAGTTTTCCAAGTATCTTGTATCAGAGACATTTGTCTGTCCTTGGCCAGAAACTAATGTGGTACAGGAGTTTTTTGAAACAATAAAACTTCTTTGGTATTTTTTTTAATACTGCAAATTTTTCAGCTTGTAAGCAAATATTCCAAGAACCTATTAGGCATGGCTCTGCTTTTCAGAAGAGCAGCTATGGTATAGCAAGTCAAACTGCTCAGGTGAGAGAAGCTAATGAATAGATTAATGTAAATGTTTATCTTTATGTCCCTTCATTCTTCAGCCACTGGCTTATGTCAGATGGAAAGCTGGGTGGATTCAGTAAATGTTTACTTGGTTTGCACCAGTTTTCCAGCATGTCTAGACTCAACAGGAGAATCCACAGCTCTGCACTGGAGCACATGAAGCCAGATGAATAATTTAGTTATTGGCTATTGAAACCCAATGCAAGAGGCAGGTAAAATAAAGACTAAATGGCTAAGTACCCTGAGTTTCACTGGGCATCCTCAGTTACAGTGTAATATCCCACTGTAATGTCCCGTGGTATCTATCCAGGGAGGAAATACTTTGGAGCATTCCATTAGATAAAAATATGCAGCCAAGAAGAATTCCAGCAAATGATAATGCTATGCTACAAATATGTAATGTGTGTAAAAGGCATTGGTCAGTAGGGTCTCTGCAAAAGCAATCTCAATCCTCTTAAATTGTCAGGGTCTTGATAGTTATTCTCCCTGATCATTATAAACATAATATTTAAAAAAAAAAAAAAGTATTTCCAGTTATGTGGGATGAGAGCTCTGGAGCCAGTAGAGACATGAGATAATGTGGGGTTACTACAGATGCAGTTAGTCTTCAATGCAAGGATTTGGTTAGTGTCTGGAAGAGCTCTCTTTTTCGGAGAAAAAGCCTTTCATAAACTCTGATCCTAGTGTTACAGAAACCAAAGTGAAAAATTACACTCTGAACACACAGAATAAATATTGCTCTGCATAATTTTTCTTGAGTGACCATTAGTTTCTGGAGGCTTTCTTACTAATCTTACTGTCTGTGTAATCATGCATGGTAAGGATGTGCCTCATAAATTGTAGTGTCATCATGAGCTGACATGGAAATGTATTTCTTTCTTTTTCTTTGTTTTTGTCTGTTTGGTTTTGTTTGTTTGGGGTTTTTTTCTTATTTTTCACATTTTATTTTATTTTATTATGTTCATTTAGGTTTTATCAGTCCTTGTTGTGCTTGCAAGTGGTCACACTGAGATACAGTATTGAGAGTCAACAGAACCAAAACTGACAATGGCTGCAAAAAAGTTCAGCTACAAATAAAAATTAACCCAATATCTGTTTACATAATCCAGGCAAAATACAAAAAGTAAACACAGAATATTATGAAATTAATAGCAATTAAACTGACAGATTCATTCACTTTTAATTGTCAAATAATACAAAGTGTTTCCAAAAAATGTACTTCCTCTACTCAGGAATATTCTGCTGCAATACAAAAATGAAGAAAATCATGATGTGTGTCAATAGCTTAATGAAAGCAGGGGAGATGTTTGAAGATATCCGAAATATGAATTACATGAGATAAATATGACATTCCAGGCAAAGTGTGACCATCTTGTGAAGCTGGAAATGTTAGGCTTACCTCTTGATCTGAGATAGTTGACTTTTGTACAAAACCTGTAGTTCACATACACAAAAAACCCCGTCTATTCAGAAAAGAAGAACAGAATTTGTCTGAAACAGTATGAGATCTGGGAGGAAAGAAAAAGACTTTTTTAATGCCTTCATCTTGCAGGGGACTAGAAATCTGGTACACCCAGATAAAGGATAAATTTTCTTGGGTGTATTAGAGCATGTATAGTTCAGATCACTGTCACCTAATCATGGTTTTTAACAGCAAGCTTTCATCACTTTTAAACATTTTTCTGAAAGCAGAAGTCTCAGGGTGACCTTTCCAAATTAAATGCTGAAAGAATGTTTTCCCAAGAGAAGGTCCTATGTCTTCCCCACCTTCTTCAGGATTTTGAGACCTTGTTGAAAATATTACCTAATTCTGGAGGAGGATGGGAAAGAGGCCATCAGGTGGCAAAGCTGATGAGGAAACATCCCATGGAGGGGCAGCTACAAGGAGTGAAGGGGATATGAGTCTTCCTACTGTGAGTTTCAGGCAACACTTTGATATGTGTGAGGAGAATTATCATAGGTTTTTGTAGATATCTTTCAGTCCTGTCTTTCCAGATCATTAATATCTGTTTATGGGTCCGTTTAATTTAATATCTTGTCCAGATAAATATTAACTCATAATATTATTCCACATACATTGTTATACTCTTGTGTGCTGTGTAGTAGTTGCTATATTAGAACCATGATAGTCTTAAAAGCTTAAGCAAACTGCAGGTTGCAGGTAGAAAGTATTTGTAAATTACATTAAGAAATGTTACTAGAGAAAAAATAAGTACATTTTTCATCATACAAGCACCTCTTCAGAGCTACATGATTTTTAAAATTAAAATACCATTTGCAATTAAATGTTTCTCTTCAGCTCTAACAATAGTTATACTTTGTGATATAGCATGTCACATGGCCCACCTTATCTAGCTAAATTATTTACTTGTGTTTCTTACATGTTTATGATTATAATATTTTTATGCCTATCTGACTTCTTGCACTAATTTAACTGTCAGTTTGTCTTGAAACCACTTAATTAAGCTAGTGCAAAATCATTGTGCCCACTCATTTGGACCAGACTTATTTAATTTGGCCAGACTCAGATAGGCACAGGTTTAAGCTAAAAGAAATAAATCATTCTAATCTGATTTTGCACAGGCTTTGTAACAATACACCTGCTTTGGTTAGTTAGGCTTGGAGTTTGAGTTCACTTTTGCTAAAATACCTGATTTCATACAAGCTTTCTTGCAGACATAAGCATACCCGTGCTTGTGATGGTGGCTGTTCTAATCAAACACTCCTACACCTGCAAATTCTGTCCCTGGCAGAGTCATTGTCCTACTTTGTCAGTGCTGGCACAGCGGCCAGATCTGGATTTACTGAAGCAAGAAGGGAATGCTAAGGGAGGTATGGGATGTACAATGCCCTGCCACTCCCCCCGGCCCTCTTACTACATGTTGTATCCCTATAAACTGATGAAGGAGCAGTTTCATCCCCAGCATTCATGCTCAGCTGTGTCTGGCCCTGCATAAATGACTTCTGCCCTCCAGACTTCGAGGGCATTGGCTGCAGCAGCCCAGGGTGTGTGGAGCTGTTAACCCACATCAGCAACCCTGTGTCACCAGAAGTATCTCAGGTAGACAAGCCACACTGCCAGATCATTGTATTTACTGGGGTAGTTTCTTCATCTTGAGGACAGGGTGTTTGTTTTATCCACAGTGTACTGCAGAAATAAATTAAAAAAAAAATAAAAATCAAAAGCAAAGTAGCTTTGGTAGTGAAGCTGCATTTGAACCAAAAGACACATATGCCAAGGATTTTAAATATTCCTGTGCTGGCAAAGCATTCCTACTGGAAACATGTCAGTATATAGAGAAGTCCAATACATGTACTCACACAAGTTAGCACTGATCCACTTAAACTGATTTAGCGCATGATTGTAGCTCACTCATAGCTGTGTCACAGCTGAGACACAGAACCCATAATCACTTCCCTCTTCAGAACATTATTGGCAGTGTGAGTTCTTAGCAAGGAGGAGTCTGATCTCTCTAGGCTGGATGCAGTTCAGGCCAAACTGTGTTAGCCTATGCCATTACATATTGCTGCTCCTATTACCTGCATGCTTTTGAAACCATCACAATATTACCCTCAGTGATGCCCAGGATAAAAGGTGGCCAAGCTCAGAGGAGCAGTGCCTCTCTCAGCAGCAGCAACTGCTTTCCTAGGAGCTGCCTACTACATTAAAGACATGAAGTCTCACCGTTTATCGAGCAAATAAACAGGGTTAACTCTCTACTACAGGCAAAATTCCCATGTGACATCCCTTTCCCTCCTCCCTTTTAACTGCAACCAAGTGATGAAAAAGCACAGTCCATTTGGTACAATGCCTGAGAGGAGGGAGGAAGGCATGTGCACCCCTCTTCTCCCACAAGAGGTTTCCTAGGGTCCTGCTGCCCTCCTCGCAACACCCCAAAGATTTGCAGGACACCCAAGTGCTGCAGCCCTGAGCATCTGCCTTTAATCTCTCCACCTTGACCTCAGAGCAACCCTGCCACCACACCAGCCAATACTCCCCACTGGAAATAAGAAAAAAGAAGAAGCTTTATAAAATATTTCTACAGCTGAATTTTTGTTCATCCAGAGAAAGGGTGGTGTGGCATGTCTGCCTCTTGGCCTCCCTGGTCTCCTCTTGTCAGCAGAGGAGGTGACTGGTTCACATGATAGTGAGAGGAGACAGTAACAGGGAAGTGCAGCAGGGGCAGTGATCTTCCTAGCAGAGGATGTGGGGATCCCACTGATTTGGGGATGAAAGTCCAACCTAATGACATGACTCAGTTTTTACGATTGAAGTAGCAAACACGTGATTTAAGCATATCAATATCAATCAAACATTTGATTTAAACATAAATCTACAGTTCAGTTACAAAGAAAGAGTTTCCAAATTTCTGAATTTTAAGGTCATCTTGATCACAGCTGTTATAAGAATATGGCCCTGGGGAATACCATCATTTTCATTATTCATGTAGCCTGGCCTATTTTCTCCCATGTTCTGAAAAGATTGCCTTTGTATGTGCATGTGAGTGTATACACACATGTGTGCGTGTGTGAAAGAGAGGATTTTTCATATAAAGTAGGTAGAAAATACCATTGTCCAAAAGATTGTTGACTCCATATGTATTTTGCTAGTGCCATCATAGACGGCTGTATCCCTGAGCAGAATTATGGCTACGTTACCACCCTCATACACCACAGAGGCATGAATTTCTAGCAGCTCCATGATGACCGTGCAGGGATGTCCTAGCTGCCACGGAGCTGATGATAGCAGGACGATGGCAAATTCCTCCACTTACAGGACAGGAGAGCCATATTTGCAGGTCTCATGGTTTTCAGGGACTTCTAGCAACAAAGCTCTGAACCCAGACACAGGCAGGAGCATTCTTTGGGTCTGTCTGCGCTTGCCTGGCTGGATATGGTGAGGGTGGATACTCCCTTTTGGGGGAGGCACATCTGGGTCCTTGGCAGGACAACAGCGCTATCACAGCAGGGATCAGCCACTCAGTGGTGCCACGTGTGAGTGACAAAGCCTATAAGCAGATAAGTCATTCCATCCAGAGGGAGGGGTGCTAATAAACCTATTTAGCATCTTGTTAATGTCTTTGAAAGGTTTCACAAATATTAGCTACACTGAAACACTTGTACCTGCCATGCTATGGGAGTCCTAATCCAAATATCACAATTTTTTCTCATTTTGCATTTATAACAAGGACTAAATTAGTGCAGATAAATCAGTGGTGAATGCTCCTCTCCTCCCCCCACCCATGTTGTGGCTGCTGCTGGGACTCTGCTGGGTGCCAGCAGCCTGGATCACTCATCTTTCCTGACATTTTCAATTCCTCTCTCTTGTCTAAACCATCCACACGTACATGAAATGGTGGCACTTAACTGTTCTCCACACAACCTGCTCAGACATGATACTGCTTTTTGATGCACGTAGGGAAGATGTCTAACATTTCTACATAAAAGCATTGTAGTCTTTTGCATTGTTTTAAAGTATCACGTATTTTTATATATTAGAAAAAAATATATCCACAAAGCTGTATTTCTGAAGGAAACAAAATTCAAGCCACAATCACTGTTGTCAGAGGTGGCTTTTGATCCACCACGGGCACAGTGAGCATGCACCTATGGGCTGGTGCAGTTGATGGCTGCAGTGGCTCTGGGATGCACCCATCCCTAGGCAGATCCAAGGGGTCACCCTGTGCTAGCAATGCTGGCAGCTGCATTTTTAAGAGGGAGTGTGTATATGTGTGTGACACAGGCCGGTAACTCAATCTGATGTCAGGAGTCACCTTTCTGATTCTGAATCACACCTAAACCCTTTGTACAAAGTAATCATTAGATTAGTTGCAAAGATAGGGGGCACTTAGCACGGTGGAGAAACACAAAGCTGGAAAGATAAGAGGTAAAGATAGCACTGACTCATCATTCAGGCCATCTGGATTTGGTTTATGGTTCACATTCCTCATCATCTGTACTGGAGACCAGAGGATTTCCTTGTTTTCCTCCACTTTCATTCTCCTAGCCTGTATCACAGCCACCCACCACTGTGGACACAGTGTGCTGTGTAAAAGTGTTCTTCAAACAATGTGTCAAAGGGATCTAAGAGCACTCAGCCACTTCCAAAAGCTGGCAGATGAGGAGTCACCTAAGGGCTGAACATCATTCTGCCTTTCTCCCTCCTGTTACAGTGCCCTTCCTGCCTTTATTCACATGCACACACATGTTAAAATAGAGAAAACATGTCACCTAGTCCATGTCCTCCCTGGCTCCCTCCAGGAGGTGGGAGGCTTGCAGAAGCTTGCTACCTCTGGGCATCCCTCTTTGCTTGCTTCTGTCAAACCGAGACCTAACACCATGACTTCATCAGGTGGCTAATCTAGTTTTAGGACATCTGGTGCTGGGCCAAAAACCTGGCAGTCTTGTGGTGCAGAGCACTGAAGTGGTGCCTGTCAGTGCTGCCAGCTCAGCTTTCTCCAAGGGGTGGCGAATGGGCTTTGTGCCAGGTAGCACATCGCCTCCAGAAGCTGATGGAAAGCCAAGCCCAGTGTAAACACAGTCTGCTCTGACTAATGTGACAGAAATATGATATGAATAAAGTCTGCACTTCCAGGTGACCCGATGGTGCATGGAGGTAATGACTGAATGACTGTGGATCCATGTTCTGCCTGGCTTCCTGATTCAAGGGCATGGATGTCCCTGGCTAGGGACCACATCAGAGTCCTCAGGCAAGGCAGAGGTGCTAATCTCTTCCTTCACCCCTCTATTGGCAAAGGAGAACTGCATCCATGGCCTCTATGGCAACATTTACCCTGGGTCTGCAATATATCGATTAAAGACATGATAGCCATTATACTGAGTCTTTCACCCCTTGAGAATGCATTGAAGCAGTGACTGACATACCTACTTCCTCTTACAGCCCAAATTACTACCAGTCTGCAGCACTCATATCAGCCAGATCCACGGCTTGTGTTGTTTACAACAATTTGAGGTTTGAAATTGCCCTGTTAAACAAAGTATAAAGCCAAGAGAGAAAATACTAAACAGATTCTTATCTTGTAGTTGGCTGCATTTCTATGGAAATATGGATCATTACCCAAACCAAAACCTTTTCAATAATAAGATTAAAAAACATGTTTATTTTTACTTTTTGCATTTGAATGCAAGCATGAATTAGTGCCAAAGGATATGGAAAAATAATATGAAAGAACAAATCTGTATCTCTGGCCAGAGATGAAGACAGGAAGGCATCACAAAAGAGACTTTACCACTCCTGCAGTCCTAATGCCACTGTTACTGTGACCTACACAAACCTACAACACCCCTGCTCATCTTCATGCATGTAGCTGCAGCCCTGCCTGATTAAGAGGGTTAACCTCAAAGAGTCTGACTCAAGGGAGGCTCTCTAAGAGCTATAGGATGCAAGTTTGGGGGTGGATAGTCCTGGCAGAATAGCACAAGGTGGTCAGAATATGTCTCAGGACCAGCAGGTTAAGTGATAAACACGTCTACACTTATTTAAAAATAGCAAAGTCTGAGGTCACTCTGAAGAAAAAGGTGTTAGAAGTGCCACAGAGAATAATAAAGATCTGTGAGACTGGTTATAAAAAGTGCAGTGGGAGGAGAGAAGGCAGCAGAAAGGTGGAGATTTATGAGGACTTCTTATAAGGCATTACAGAGAGAGAAGGAAGAAGAAACAGAAATGTATGTGGAGATTCCAGAGGACATGCTCTAATTTCATATCTGAAGATGCACATGCATATATAGACAAGTGATTATGCCAGTGTATTGGTAAAAGCATACACAATCAGGTATATACATATGCAAGCATCCGTTTATGTTCACTGGTATGAATTATGCATGTACAGTTGCCTGTAAGTGCAGTGTCCTGTGGCTTTTATTGGTGCAAATCAAGATTCCTGCATTTTCAAAATATGGTCCTTTGTGCCTATTTACACCAGTGCCTGTGTTTTATTAGGCTATTGTGTGCATTTTGCAGAGGCTACATTGAAGAGATCTATACCACTCACAGCAGTAGATGGGGATGCTGTCAATCTGAATGGACAGCATAACTACCTTGGATAACAGAACACTAGCGTAACCATCTTTTCATGTCCTGAGTTGATGTAGAACAGACTCATCACACAATCAAGTAAGCAAGCAAGCACTGCTGGCTTGGAAAGGAAGAAAAGAGCTGACAGGATTGCAGCTTTCCTCTCACTGAAGCCACCTACCTTTGCGATGTTGAGGCAGGAGATTTGGTTATAAAGCTAAATAAAATGCTGTGATTGATTCTCAGCTGGTGATGGACTCACTGCACAGCCATAAGCAAAACATTACTCTTTTGTTCTTGCTTGATGTCACAGCCAAAGGGGAATATGGGATTTTTTTTTTTTTGGTCTCAGATGTGCTGTTAACCAAAACACCATTTGTGAGGTGCTCTGAGAGGATAAGTTTTAAACTGCTTCAAAAATGACAGTATTGTTAAAGAATTGCCTAAGGTCAGTGTCCTCCCAGCTGGGAGGATTTGAAACTTTATTGTGAAGGCTTCAGTGGAAGTTAGCATTTGGGGTTCACTCCCTCTGCTTGAAGGGTCTGTATGGTCCTGCATAATGTAGACCATTAAAGTACACTGGGGTTGGTGCCTAAAGCCCACATATAGTAGGAGATGGAGCTGCTGCCTAGTGACAGATCCTCTCCTGCCATTCCTCCTGATGGGGCAAAGTGAAACTGGAACGTTCAGCTTGATAGCAAACTCCATTTGGCTTGGACATAAATGGAGGGGGAAACTCCACCATTTCTGTCTGCTTTGAGGCAGGATGTGAGAGTGCTGCCCTATGCTTTGTTCTCCTCCTTCCCTGACCATGCATCTTCACATAAAGTCCCTGCAATCAATACTGATTAACTGTCTTCAGAAGAAAGGTCCTTCCTTCCTTTGTTTCTTGCCAGATAAGAAGTGATACGGCTCTCCTGCTCTGGGGGAAATGTTAGATACTTTGCAGCATGTAAAAACAAGCGACAGCTTTTGCATGGGTCAGTGTATACCTGTTGTTTTTCCAGCTGATACAGTTGAGGAAAAGGCCAAATTACTGAGCTGAGAATCCTTTTATTTACAGATGTTGCAGCTGATTGAGTAAAAAGACACCTGTCTTGCAAGCTTGGAATTTCTGTCTTTAGGCTTTGTATTTAAAACCAATAGGATCCTGAGGATTAGTTAGCGATATTCAATTTAAGTGGAAAGCAAAGTAAAAAGAGGGCCACAAAGAATGATTCTAGTCCACAGATCTCATTCAGTGACACAGTAGCTCTGAAAATGAAGCTAGTCACCCAGTTGGCATCAGATAAATTGTAAGGGGTGGAGCTGGATGAAAATGGATGTATTCCAGACCTTCTTTGGTCAGGAGTTCACTATGGGGGTGAATTCATCTGAGCCTCGGTGAACAGATTTATCTCACCATCCCACAGAAAGTTAACCTTGGGGAAAATCAGTTCTCTGGCTGAGTAGCAGTGGCTAATGGAAGACAAGTGCACAGACTGCAGCAAGAGATGAAGTGAGAGAAATGGGGAGACGCTGTCTGACGAGGAGAAGGAGGAGTCAGGACCACCCTTTGCAGCAGTAGCGAGCTGTCAGCTCAGCTCAACCACCCTGCCCCTGAACTGCCCTTTGGCAAAATGCCTCCCCTGAAAACTGTCTCTTCACCCCTTCCCCTAACTCCCCTTTTATCTGGCTTGTGCAGAAGGGACGAGTCGGGCTGTGTTTCCAGATGCGGAGCCGGCGGGCAGCCCCAGCAGCGTGGCAGCTGCCGCTTCCTCCCCGCCCAGTCCCGGGTGGGTACACGTGTTCCTGGAGCTGCGGGAGAACATGATTTACGTTTACACTGGAAAACAAAAATTGCTTCTGTTCGGAGGGCTGTGGGGAAGTAAAGTTGGAATGGGGGCTATCTTTCTCACATCTCTTCTGCATGCCCCTGCTCTTGCAGGCACACAGCTATCAGCATGAGCAGTTTTAATCTTAAGCAATTTGCTTTTTGAACACATATTTTTCCCGATATGGACGGTAACAACTTTTCATATGGGCATGTACTTTGTTTTGTCTTTAAATGCTAGGTTTATTTGCTTGACCATAATGGGTCCTCAAGTTAGACTGTGTAATTTTATATATTTTTGGATTTTTTTAACATTGTGCACACACTGCGTAGCTAAAACTCATTGTGAATCTCAGAAACAATAGCACAAAGGCATTCTTTCACAGTTTAAAGGATACTGTAGCATCTCGGCACATTTGGAGGTCAAGCAATGAGGCAATATGATGAAAACTCCTATTAAACGAACCGTTTGTCCTTTTGCAGTTGGGCTACTTGGCACATCTTGCCAAGGAAGTGAATTATTTCAGTCCTGAAAAACTCAAGTCTGCAATGCTCGCTCAAGTATCAAATTAATATCAGTGCAAAAGGGGAACAACATTTGTGATAGTAATTCCCTTCTCTCTAGAGAGTCAACTGGGACATCTTCCCTTTTAATTGCCTTTTCCTTCCCCTGCAGCAATGTGCTTTCTGTTAACTGAGTAGGGTAGAGTGAATGGGTAAGAAATCCTGAATCTGTACTCAAACTTGCAGACAGGATCAAAAAAAAGATATTTAACTGTTTTCATTTCTTTGTGAGGCTTTGCACTTTGGAAATTTGGCCCAGCTTTAAGGGAACTCAACGTGAGAGGTTGCTCATGATACTTTTGACATAAAGAAAAAATGGAAAGTGCTCAGAGCCCTCTGCTTTCAGAAGTGTTTGGGATGGTTATCTAAAATTTCATGTACTCAGCCAAGTTTCTAGGCCTTTAGAAGCTTGCCAGCACTAGAATATGGGCTATCACTCTGTCAGAGGAAATTAATATAAACTGTAAGCTATTTTAAAAATAAAAATAATAGCAGCCCCCACCCCCATCCCCCCCCCCCTCGGATATAGCAACTTAAGCAGTGGCTCCATTAGCAGCCTGCCAAGCTCTTCTGGTCTTGTGGAGGCTGCGTACCACCACGGGTCCTAGGTCACCTCAGAAGGATGCTGCCCATATAGCTGCCTCCTTCCTTACATTGTTCTGAACAATTTGCAGTGGTAGTAAAGAAATGGGGGGGAGGGGGAACAAAACAAAACAAAACAGAGAGACAATAATGCTGAATGACTGTACACTTAGGATATTTACTGTGAGCAAGAATAATCATCCAATTATCTTTTTTCCTACAAAGTGATTGGAAAATCGAGTGTTGTTTCAGTTGTATTAGATTTTTGAAGCTCCTTGTTCAGAAAGATTTCAAGGATTTTATTCAGTATTTTTGAGAACCTTCTAAGGAAATTTTTTTAGAATATTAGGCATGAATTAAAAGGTACCACTTGTTTGGTGCACATCTTTTATACTCCCATTGGTTTACATTTTTCTTACTTCTATTAGTTGATTTATTTTTTAGTTACGTATTTAAATGGTGACCTTTAAATTTGCTTATTCATGACACTATAGTACCTTTTCCTTACTCATGTTTTAGGAAGCCACAGACTGATCTAAACCTTGGATCTCATACTGCAGATACAGCTCATACACTGTTAGTGTAGCTCATTGGGTAAATAATTATATGACCATAGTTTCATATTACGTTAGACTAAAGCCATAATTACTTGTAATTCAATATGACAATGGAAAGGAAATATCATACTCAGAAAATTAAGCTTCACGTGACGGCATTACCTATGAAATGCACAGTTAATAAAGGACTTCAAGGGACTGTAAATAGTGGAAACTTGTAAATTCAGAGAGTGGGTTTTTTCTGATGGAAAGTAGAGGTGTTGCAGCTACTGACGTAACAAGGGAAAAAATGCTTCTGTAGCCTTCAGGGCTGAAGAGAGTGGAATAGTTGGACTGCATTCATTAAACGTCCCAAGGGATGGAGATTTCTCAAAATTTTCTGTATTTCTGATCAATGAATAACAATATTTCGGGAGTCACCAGGATAAATTAAAAGTTCAGATGACATTTCTGGGTGAAATCCTGCCTCCTCTGAGAGCTGTAGGAGTTTCACTATTGATTGGCTGGGGATAAGATCTCACCAAGGATGGCAGAGGGAGGGGCCATCTGCTTGATTTTGCTTTTTATGAGCTTTGAGCATGTAGAGAAGGCAGAGCAGGTCTGTAGTGACACCGTGCCCCAGCCTCAAAGCTCAGCAAAAAATGCTTTGCATTCATTCACATTGCCTGTGTCCAGGGCTCACTGGGTGTCTGGAGGTGGTAATGCAGCAGAATTTAGACTCACCTGGAATCAGTGCCCCAAGATGTGTCCTTAAAAGAGCCCCCCTTACCCCCATGTCATGCTGCTTACAGCTGTTGATGGGAATCCTCATCTTACCCTTTCGGAGGAAATGGATCAGGTTTTGTTACACCCTGGAGACTTTAGTCCTCCATGATTTTGATGGAAAAAATTAAAATCAAAGTGCTTCAGCCTTAACAGAAAACTTGGCTTCATTGTGAATTTTAGTTTCCTCTCTATCTGTTCAATTATTCATCCACTGATGTCAGGCAGTAAATATATTTTTTTAAGTATTTTAAAAGTGAAAGGTCCAACCATTTCCTATCATTTTCCTGTGGAAATCATAAAAACCTGAGAAAGTAAATCCACTCCCTATTCTGAAATGAGCATTAAAATATATTTCTATTTTTCATATTGAAAAGCAAATTTATGAAAGGTTTTGTCTTCTCTGCAACATGTTTTTGCTCGAGTCGCACATTTTTCTTTAAATAAAACCCCCTCAAACTTTTGATACTGCCTGTGTAAGCTCAATGCTTCTTACGTGCCTCTGATAATTAAAACCTCATACCTACCAGCAATGACTGAGGTGTCTGTGGGGAAGAAATCATTCTCATCTTTCAGCAACAATATCTTTTTATCTTATCCTAGAGCTTTGGTTCAGTAGGATAAAATTGACATAAGTCTTATCAAGTCTATACATTTTATCAAAGCACTGATCAAGAACTCAAAAGGGATTTGGGTCAAAATCTAGGCAGAGGGATGAAAGATGATAAGTTGTCACCACGTCAGTCCCTACATTCAAACAAAAAGACCATGTTCCTGCTGACCTTGCCTTTGATTTCATCTTTAAACACCTTCTCCATGGCCTCATCTTCCTTTTTTCCCCTGGGCCCCGCAGGGCTAGGAGGGTGTCAGGGGAAGGGCTCATAACTGATCAATAGACTGAATCAGGCTATAGGTGATTCTAAGGCAGTGGTAAAAGATTTTAGATAACATCTAAGGTGCATTCAAGTCACCTTTTTTACAGAGACTAGGCAAATAGGAAAAGATTCACATAATTTACCCTTTAATATTTTTAATTCACTCTGAAAATGTCAGCCAAAACTCCAATTAATCTTCACATTTCAGTATCTTTTGATGATGAAATATAACTGGGGTTTTTTTGTTGTTGGTTTGGGTTTTTTGTTTTTGTTTTTGTTTGTTTGTTTTTAGCTGATGTTATGGTTTTGAAAAGTACCATTTTTTATTTAAAATGTTTCTTTTTAAAAAAGTTTAATTTTAAAAGTTCAAGATTTACACAGACATTTTTTAATTCAGAAGAATATTTTAAGTAGGTCAAAATATTTTAAATACTTTTGAAATCAACCAATTAATTGATTATTTTATGAACTGAAAAATCAGTGTAAATTTCTATAATGCTGAATGCCTCTGCTTCCACTGACAGGAGAGCACATCCCATTGACTGTGTCCACACTTGTTCTTTTCCCACTGTCCTCTAGCTGCACAGTACTGGCTGCAAAACGGAGTCCCCACCTCTGCTGAAGAGTCTTCCAAATGCTGGGTCATTATCCTAATTTTTCTTTCATCTCTTAAAGTATTGTCCAACAATCATGCATCAAGCCACAAGAAGTTGATTTTAAAATTTCTTTTACTCCCAGTCATTTCAACAGGCAACTCAAATAAGTTGTATCTCCTCCTGACATTGACACGGGCACACAAACCTGCCTGTGCTTCACCTCTTCCTCATCATAGGACATAAGCTCCTCCTATGTGGCTCTGTGGACCCCAGAGCAGACAGACATGGGCTTCTGTCCCCTGGGGAGGGCTGCAGGGGCAGCTGTGCTCATGGCATCATGGGAACCCTCCACACCCCTCTCTGCCTCCATTAGGAAGGCATCAGAATTAAAGTTAAATTAAAGAACACACACACACACTCTGCCCTGCAGGCAGGGGTTAAGCTGTGTGTTCAGTGTAGTGGTGGGACCACGTGCCAAGCAACAAGACCCTCTGGAGGCACCATTGCCAGCAAATGAGGTGATCGACAAGCCTCAGCCTTGGCCACCTTAATCAGCTTTCTAGTCTAAAGGTGGGCATTCAGACTGAGCCTTACATAGGGCTAAATGTCATTGTTAGTGTGGGGGAGCAACTCCCAGGGCCAAGATAAATATATCACACACCAGCTGATATGACAGTAAAAATATTGAGCCTTTTCACCACATAGAAACAGATGCATTTTGCCTCCTCCACCAAATCCCCTGGTCCCAGTTCTTTGCTGTACTGTCTCCTCTGTCCCTTAGGCCTGTGAACAGTGATTGGCAAACTGATTTTCACAGTTGCTAAATTGTTCCGCAATAAGGGTCAGGATCATAATTAAGGTGAACATATTTTCCCTTCTGTGTGCCCTCATTTTAACAGATAGTAAACTACACGCAATGCTCTAGCTCAAAGTAGGACTACAGAGTACACCTGAAGCAACAACACAAACTATTTTTCAGGATTAAAGTTGTGTGATGGATCTGCCTTTTCCTACTCTTCTTTGTGTGTGTCTGGTATATAGCAGCATTTTTTGCAGTAACAGTAGCTACACAGATCTCAGATGGTCTAAATGAAAGACACAAGTATGCACTTAACAGTTGGAAACATTTGCACACCCACTGGTGCAGAGGCAATCTGAGCAGTATTCATGCAGAGTGCTAAGAAGCTGTTGCATGATGTCCTAATAGTAGATGTGTATTGATCATGAGCAGATGATTTCTAATTATACACATTTCCATGATTAAAATGTTCAGACGGAAATGTCATTTATAAATTATTCTCTTCTCCATCAGAAGCACTTTCTCATTGCCTCTGGCCAAGGCTCCCCAGAAAGAGGAATCTGTGGGTCATGCAGGGGTGCATGCCCCTGGAGCTGCCCGATTGCTTCAGGCGCACAGGGAATGCACGGGGCATGGCTGGGGTGCTGCAAAGCACTGGAGAACAGAGAGCAAAAATACCATCACCTCTTTCCCAGACACCACAGAGCGGGTAAGCATGGATTGAACCTCTCCCACGTGTGAGAAATGTACTTATTAATCTTGTTTCCTCAGAGAGGAAAAGTGGTGATTTATTTGGTCTGTTACTCCTATAACCCATTTAGTTTGTGAGTTACCCCTTCGATTTTGCTCCTTCCCTGCTGTAGCTGCGTTGCACCCTGAAATGCTGTGGATGTCTCTTTCTGGCCATAAAGCAGACGTGAGCAAAGAGAAGCAAGAGGCTGGGACTGCCCATCAGCTCCCATGAGTACAGCATGTTCCAGCAGTTGCCTGCCCTTGAGTTGGGGGAAGAAGCTGTAGGGGTGTGGGGAGGTCCCCTTGCTGGGGCACATGGCAGGAATGAGCCATGGAGGAAAACACCATGGGGCTGTGAGGCTGGGAAGGTGAAGAGTTCCTATTCCTGTATCTAGGCTTTGGCAGGCTCCTGACAGGTGTGGTGAAAATACAGTCACTTGAAACATGATGCCAAGACTAATTTTTTGTATTGCTCCATGAAACCATATTTTGTTAGTGTCTTTTCAAGGTCTTGATATAGAAGCCCTCATTTTCTTCGGACAGTATGGGCAATGAAGGGCTGGAAAATGAGACTTTTTCTGTATGTTGTTTAAACTTTGATGACGAACTTTACATTTTATTGTATCCAGCTTCTCAAAAGAAAAGAAGTTGATGGGATTTAAGTGTCAGAGCAGAGTTGAGCTCCTGAGCTTAAGTCCCTCCTCTGAACAAAATTTTTGCAGTCTCTCAGTCTGTACAGGTTGAAAAATGATCAGTGAAATCAGTTTGCCCTGTTTTAATAATTTTCTGTCAGTGAGATACAATAAGAGCCAGCTGTTTTATCTCCTGCTCCTTGATTGTGACCCATTTTCAGGGCTGTGTAAAGGCCCTACATGTGGGATTGTAGCAACTTAGGATTTTATGAGCATTATCTTGTTTTGCAACCAATTTACAAACTTGACACTAAAATTCTTGGCTCTAAAATATAACAATTGAATTACAAGCAGAAATATGTAATAATTAAAATATTCCATGTAATGAAAGTGTATCCCAGCGAGAAGTGGAATTGAGAAGAGTCTTTTTTCTTATAAATTTCTGTGTCACCCTGGAAAGGATCTTGTCTCTCTCTGCTGTCTCCATTTCATTCCTTACTCTCCCACTAGCTCTTTGTTTTCATCAAATCTATAGTAATTTGCTTGTATGTCTAACTTACTGTTTAGGGACAAGTTTAATACTGGGAGATGGACAAACATGCAGACATATCATGGTCACATAAAATCAGTTTTCTTGAGACAACAAAAATAAAGCTAACAAGCTGCCTTCCCTTCTTAGTAAGTTAGAATAATTTAATATATGCAAATATATACAAAGTGCGATGGAGGGATATAAATTTTACTTAATATTACTTTGGAGGTGATCTGTGCTATCGTATGTCATTGGTTTGAGTGAAATGGCTATTTCCAGTTCACACTGATACATATTCAGATGCACACACATGTATACACCCACCCGCCAGCCATTACCAGTTGCAAAATCAACCACATGCTGCAGCCAACAAGTCAAAGGTCAAGTAGAAGTTATTTTGGGAACCTGGGGAAATCCTGCTTTGAATAACCAACAACTTGACCTTTGCCATCTATTAGTCTAGGTGGTAGTAATTATCCAAAGGAGCTTAAACTAAGAGACTCTCAAGGTGAGCTATTTTGCATACTGAATAAGACCAGGGATTAAATACAGATACTTTCTGATTGCCAAGGGAGTTGGCAGTGGGATAATGACTTCAGAGGAAAAGCACATGACTGTGAGTAAATTGCAGTTTTCTTTCCCTTTCCTTGCTGCCCTCTCTGAGTTTGCGAGCCCTCAGAGATGCTTATCACAGGCTGGGGACCAGGCACTGCTGATTTACTGAACAGGCTGCAAGAGATACTGAAATAACAGGACTATGTTTGCAAAACAGGCAGGTTATGTCTAGGTCTATGGGAACACTTTGATAAACAAACACCTGTATACCAAGTCAGGGTATTTTTAAGTCAGAGCTGGATTTCTAAGTCCTGAACCACCATCCAGCCTTCTGAAGTACCAGCCACTTCTTCAGGCACCCATGAGCTGTTTCCCTGATGGCACAGATGGCAGCCCTGTCCAGGCTGGGCTGAGGGGCATTTAGCCTCAGGGTAAGTCCAAGCACGTGTGGAGCTGTGGCTTGCAGTACTATGGTGCTGGTCAGCACTGGGAGGGCTGGCACAGCGGGTAGAGCTGTCTGGAAGGAAGGATTCAGTTGCAATGGCTGTTTCCCTGTAGCTGCCTTGTATCTCTGACCATGGGACAGCTGATGGAGTTCTCCCTGCAGCCACACTCCCATGTGCTCTAGTTGAGATTGTCTGTGTGGGCTAAAGCACCCAGACACAGTGGTTTAAACTCACCCATCTGCTTTTGCAGGAGGTGGTGATGGAGGGGCCACAGCTTTGCTGCCTCCACTGCGGCAAGGGCAGCTGCTGCCCACCAAAGACATAACCTAGCCCTGACCAACAGCTGGGTGACCAAAACCTCTGTCTCACCACAGCTGTGGGAGTAGAGCTCTTCTCACTATACGGCCTTGCAGCTGGCAGCCCACAAACCTCATTTGCCCACCTGCCCCCACCCCAAATCAGCCAGAGGTCCTACCACCAACTGTTCTCTGCCTGCCTGGTCTTTCACTGGTAGCTGCCAGATCACCCGAGCAGGGCTGCAGGATGCTCTGGTGACTGCTGGCTCCTCCACCAGTGTAAAGTAAGGTCATTGCATGGCTTCGGGCTGGTATTGGCTGCTTCCCTGCAGGCTGAGGAGATGCTGTGTGGCAGGAAGAAATAAACCTGTGGAACCAACAGCCATGAGGAAAAAGTAATATTTCAGATAAGGGGCTTGTTGTAAGAATGACTTGAATCTTAGACTGGCTGGAAAATTGTGTCAGAGGGGAGCAAGCAAGACGAAAAGGTGAGTCCAAGGCCTATAACAAAAAGAGAAATAAAAGCTCTATACAATGGGAAAGTTTGAGATATTTTAGGGGGGAAAAAAAAAAAATCTGATCATAAGAAGTACATTTTCAGACAGAAGCAATGCCAAGATAGTGCAAAACCCTGGCACCACTGTCTTCCTCATGCCCATGGGAAGCAGATGAGCTTGGGGCACCCAGCAATTGTCCACCCTCTTGTGTGACATGGGCTCACTTCCAGCTTGTCCTTGTCTAATCTCTTGAGGGAAAGGGGCTGCAGAAGAAGCGGGGACTGATACATCCATCCCTGTCTGCCTGCAAGCTCTGAGTAGAACCATTATTTGAACTGTCACAGAGGAATGGACTGTGGTCAGGCACGTTATAAAAGGGGTGTGCTGCTGCTGCTCCTGAGATATATCAGAGGTGTCCTGCTGGCTCAGATTGCTGATTGGCACTAAAGCATCAGCATTTGAATATAAATTACTGCGTGAGATTTACTGAGACTCTTACAAAGAGCAACTTGACCTTTCATCATCCCTGTGTAAACCCTCAGGAGCTGTGGGCAGGGGTGAGGACTTGCACCTGACAGACCTTGGTTGTCTTAGAGAAACCTAAACCACCTGAGGGCTTGGGTGGTGGAGTGAGAGCAGGTTCCTTCAGGTATTTAGACTTTTTTCTTTTTGTTTTTCCCTCTGGTGGCTTGAAATAAGAGATCAGGTCAGTGCTCTTAAAAGTCTGCAGGATGTGTCTTGAATGATGATATCCTATTCAAACAAATGAGCAGCTTAGCAGTCTAAATATTTCCCTTTGAGAAACAGTAGGGAAAAAGCTGTAATGCCTCTATGGTCCAGAGTGGTTGGATCACTTGCTTGGTTGATTCTGGCCATCAAATCTTTGGAGCAAGCCTTTGGTTTTCAGTACTTCACATGAATGAGCAAGCCCTCCCATTTACAACTGGTAAGTGACCTTAAAATGTGTGACCTGGCTTTGTCACATTTGTCTCTAAATCTGTATATGAAAGTAACAGTTTACTTTAAGAACTTCTACTTGATGTTAAGTAAAACTTCAAGCATATGGTGGGACTTGGGAACCTCCAGAGGTCCTTTCCATTCTGAATGGCTATGTGCAAACAGTGTGTTTAGTGGCAGCATCTGTACCAAATCTGAATGAATGGTATATGTGACTATTTAAAATAATTTAAAAATAATTTTATTAGAACAAAGACAGACTTATAACCTGCTGACTTCATATTGGAATCCTCACCTATATTCTAAAATTTGGTTTAAATTATCTTGGAGCTACCTGAATCTTAACATACTAGAAGATGGATCTTCAATGTTGCATAGACAGCCAAAGGAGGAGATGGAGGTTATAGCTAATAACTGGATATTTTGTGTTACCAGTTCTGTTTACTTCAGTAAGAACCATATTTGGCACAGATCTTGGAAGAATGCCTCCTTTATATAGATTCTGAAATTTTTGTCCCTTTTGGGAATGTATAAAAGTGTTCCACTTATTAGCAATTGTATAACAATAGATAAAACACAGTATCTGTTGAATGTATGTCCTGCTGAAAAGGGAAAGCAACTCACTTTGTAGTAATGAATCACAGAATATCTTTGGTTGGAAGAGACCTTCAAGATCACTGTGAACATCATCAATAGTTGATGTTTAACTTGCTAATGCTTTTATATTGGTGTTTTGTTAACACAGTAAGTACATTGTAGGGGTACATGCAGGGATTATATGAATCTTGACTTTATTCACAACAGTCATATTGAGATGCAAAGCAAGGACCACCTGGGTGACTGTTAGTGAACAAACTGTGATGCTCAGGGATCCCCCCTGGCCCACCTTCCTCATCTGCCAGCTTAACAACTTAAAGTTTCTGTCCGAGCTTCGCAGTTTCTACTTAAACATCATGAAAAACCCAAGTGTAAATCTGCTAATAGCTAGTATGGGGCCTAACAAAACAATGGCTGAGCCAGCTAGTATTAGTACTTGTATGTTTATAAATTCTGGCTGATAAATGCCTACTGGCATTTAATCGAGGCATATAGAATTTAAAATGTGAGTTTGAATTTTTTTTTTTAGTTCAGCATTTAAGCTTAAAAATCTTGGGAGAGGTGGTTTTGTTTATTTATTTATTTGTTTGTTTTTAAAATCTGCTGTGTAAGTCTTACTACATACTAAGCATCCTATGTCTTCACCTGGTGGTGGGCTCTGGAGTGCAGGACTTTCCCTGTTTGTAGATACTACAGTACTGGCCAGCCCTGGAGCTTGGTACCACAGTGGCAAATGACTGTGGTGAGGAAGCTTCAGTTGAACTGGTACCAGTGCTGATTGTGACTGAATGGTCCTCAGACACTGGTTGCAAGGTCCACGAGAGGCTTTTGTTAATCTTGCTGCAGTGAATGGCTATAAACATTTCTGTAGTTGTTCTGGCTCAAGCCAAGCTGGTTACAGCAATGTGAAATTCAAAGTCAAAAGGTAAAATGCTGCTGCATTTAAGATTCACATGTATGCACAAATGGTTACTTGGATCTTTTTCATTTCAGATGCACTAAGTAAGGAATGGCTCTTACAGCATTCATCTCCCCCCACAGCTGGGTACCACTGCCATTTCACAGGAGTTATGAACTGGAAAGATCCTCCCCAAACATGTTTTCCTAAGTATGCAAGCCTAATTGCTCTTGTGCATCCAGGCTTGTATCTATAAATGTTTGGATGTGGCTTTGCAGGTTCACTTCATCATCCCTTATACAGGATTAAATAGGGTATTTTCCTGACAGTTTGTTCCTACCTCTTGTCTTCACACAGAGGGAAAAACTCAAGCATTAGAGATGCTTGGGGTAAGAATCCATTCACGACATGTATTTGATGGGATCCTCTCATTGGGAGACAGTGAGGTTTGGGGGTGTTTGTTGTTTATTTGGTTTGGTTTGGGTTTTTTGTTGGCACTTAAAGGGACAGAACTAGAGTACCAGCAGAAAAGTAGTACTTTAGGGAACCTTTCTGCACACAGGTCCTGTACTCTTTCCCCCAGCATGGTGTTAGGGTGATGACGCTGTTGGCCCTCTCTGAAGGGTTTGCAAAACAGACCATCTGTCTTTTAAACAGCTCATGACTATATTAGTTTGATAATTGCAGGTTGTCTATACAGCTCCCAGACATGCTTAAATCATAAGGTCATACCAGGTATAAGTCTTCCATTTCTGGTTCCAAGCTGGTGTGTGGTTTGTTTGTTGCTAAGTAAATGCAGTCATGGGATAGAGATGTCCTAATTTAGCAGAAGGTGAGGTTATCTGTTGCAGTGACTCACCACAGAGGAGATACATATAAGGAGGACTCAATAAATGCAGGAATCTGAGACTGGTGCCTCCTCCTTGGCTCCACAGTGATTGTCACCCTGTCAATTCCTTGCAGTTGCTAGAGGTGATGGTGGTCACAAGTTCAATGTAAGATATTCCTCTCATTTCTCAGGATCTGGTAACCAACACTGTGAGGAAGAATTGATGGGAAACAGCATGCTGGCTATGGCCATAGCTATGGCTATGGCACTGACTCTGGGTCTTCTCCAATAGTGTTAACTTTCCGAGTATATCCTCAGAAGATATTTTAGATTACTTTTGTTTATCTGTGTAATTTCAATTAAAATAAAACATACTTTGGGGATTTTTTACAGTCTCCTTCAAAACTGTTGGTGGTAAGTTATATACCACTCAATTTAAAGGATTTTTTCAAGTGAGATTTAGTGAAATAATGTCTCAGACTCATCTCAATTTACATCTGCTGCTTTTATACAATTCTGTCCCAGAAGAGAAAATTTGATTCCTGTGCTTTGTTCCTTCATTTGCCATCTTCATTAATTTTCATCTTTTATTTATTCTTTTTCATTTTCCACTTACTGATAAGAATTAAGTACCTTGCATACCTGGTTATTACTAACAAACCAGGATTGAAAATGTCCGATTTGCAGTAGCTCCAAAAGTGAAGGACATCGGGTTTCATCCTGGATGAACAGCAAGCTTTCACCAGGCACCAATACCCGAACTGAAAGACAGTGATTGAACTTAACTAAACATAGGAAAAAAAATCAGTAATTGTATAAAACTAATGGGCAGGGGTTGGTTCATTAAACTGCTGCCTTGGGCTAATGTCATGACGGGGCTAATTGGAGTAATGAGATGTTGGTTTTGTTGCTTTCAAGAGAAAGCTTCCTCAGGAGGAGTCCCCTTACTGCAAACACCTGAAAAAACAGGTTGGCAAACACAGTTTTTTTTCTGCAGACACCAAGGTGATACGTGCTCCAGATGAGCTGGAGCCAAGTGGGAGTATCTGTTACAGACAAAGCCATGGAACCAGCAAATACAGGGTTGTTGTCTCCTTGCAGAGATTTTAGCTGACTGAAAGCTGTGTAGGAGCTGGTCAGCTGCCACAAGTCAGACATGATGTTTTCTTCTCCCTTCTTGGATTCCCCCTTGAGCATTTTGGCAAAAATGAAACTGGAAGGAAACATCCTAAAGTTCATATAATGGTATAGTTACATGTCACATATATAATAGGTTTGATACAAATACAGCTGTAATCAAATTTTTCTGGAGAATAAATATAAACTGTGCATGTGATGAGAACATGCAGGTGCTGTGTTGTAGGGGCAACTAACAGGTTGTGTCCTGAAAAGCTGGAAATCTTCTTTGGCACTAGTAATCTAACTCTGACCAGATGTTGATGGTAATTGAGTTATAATACCATGATGGGAATTTTCCAGTGGGAAACAGCTTTTAAAATGTCATAACTTAAACCTTGATTGAGCATACTGCAAAAAAGTCAGCATGACCTGTATTTGATCCATGCTCTTTTTTTTATTAGCATTCTGCATAGGAAAGTTCTTACAGTCCCTATAGCATGTGTCTATTTCAGCTCTGTGCTTCCTCAGTGTTAACCTTTTCTGCAAGCATCACAGTTCATAGGTGAGCAGAACAGTTTGCCTTGGAAGGGATCTGGAGATCACCCAATGCAGAGTTGACTTGATTTAAAAAGGTTCTTCAGGGTCTTGTCTAGTTGAGCCTATGCTGGCATGTAACAGTCTAGCTCTTCCCAATCATTACTCAAAGGTTTAAGTTAAAAAGTTTACTTGGGAAGCAAATATTGGAGATTTTACACAAAACCTGCAGACACAGAAACATACTCCCTCACACTTGTATATATGCAAAATATTACACTGATGTGCCGTGGAGCAGGGGAATATTACTATGACTACACTTGGGGAAATATTTGAATTAAGCTTATGTTACATAAACACTCTGGCCTTAAATCTACAGTGCAGGGTGCCATGTATAGTGCAGCAGTTCTGTCTTCAGGACAAATGCTTGAAGGGGCTTTTGGTGTTTTCATTTCAACCCTCTCAAGCAGGGGGTCCTAACTTGTGTGTTCAGCTGACCCTTGCATCTGATCCAGCCTTTAATGCAAAGGACCAGAGGCAACAGATAGATTATTTTGGGACCAGAACAGGATGCTAGCCTTGCGTGTTCTTCCCCAAGCAAAAAAATAACTTCAAAAGGACTGTATTGATGGAGAAGATCCTGTGGACATCCCTCCATGCAGTGGAGGCCTTTTAGTGCCAGTGACCAAATGCGTTCCCGGCTTCCTGAGACCCAGGAAAGAGCTCCAAGCCTTGCTCATGTCTGGTACTTGACCAGGATGTAGCTGAGCTCCTTGGTGTAGTTGTGTTTAGCTGGAGACAGGGACATGACAGGGCTAAATGGCTTATAAGAAATAATAATAATAAAAAGTCACTATTTAAATAGATGAGATGGTAGAGAACAATATTAAATAATGGGTGTACTTTATTAATGAATTCAGACTTGAGACAGGTGCCACTTGTGCAAACTGAACATCAGTACAAACATACACTTTATTTTCATGTTCATGGCACTGAAATTCTGGGATTTTAAGTTTTAAAACACCAATGAAGAAACCCATTGTATGTAGTCTGAAGTATTTCAATGTCATTATAGAAGTAGTTTAGCAGGAGCACTAACAAAGTATTCAGTCACTACAAAAAGCAGATCGTCTGATAATAAGCAAGTGAATAGTTCTTCACATGCTACAGCAAACATAGGGGTATGCATGGCAAGCTGCCTTATAAAGCTTTGTTTCTGCTATGTGACAAAATCATTCAGAGCAGATACAACGGCTGGAGTCCCACACCTGCAGTCACATCCATGTAACCACAAGTGCCACACCTAACCATAACACCTTGAAAAGTTGTTTGTTTTTTTAATCCTTCTTGATGAAGGCCCCAAGGAATGTACTGTGGCAGTTTCATCAGCAGCTCAGCTGATGGCCAATAGCTTAATCTTTTTGTATCGTGAAACAACCTGCACACCAGTGTGGATTATTTTTAACAAACCTTCTACTAAGATGTAAAATGAAAGACCAAAATGTAATAGGTCAAGAGGTTTTTCAGATAATTAATGAGATGGGGTGGGAGAAAAGCCATGACAAAAGGAAAGAGGGTCATTCCAGCTTTCCTTGAATTATTGAAGCTATCAGAACAATGTAACAAATCATGTGCATATAACAGTAGAAAAATTACAAGATGTTTGTCAACTCTCAACTAATTTAACTGGAATGATGTTTTAGGGAGAGACTGATGGGTCACATGAATAGTCCCAGCGTGTGTGGCCTAAGGGGACAACATCGAGACTATGCTATAGAAGGTGTGTGGGTATCAAGCAGCAGTTTAAAATGACTTATAAAGCAACATAGCTGTGGGGGAACCACAGTGACCACTAATAAGGCATGGTTATGGTTGTCTAAATTTCTCTGGACAAGATGGAGGGAAAACTTTATTTATTTTTCTTATAAGGATGTTACTAAGAAAACTATGGCTGGAAAGAACACATATTTTCTTCCAAAAGTCTTTGTCTATTTTTAGGCTAGACAGCTCAATGTGTGCAAGACTAAATTTCAACCCTATTATGTGTAAGAATAGCGTGGTTGTATTTTGGGGCACAATTTAATAGAAAATATCATAAATCTCTCTTCAGTAGCTGTGAGAGCCACACCTGAATCTTACTATCTACTGATAATACTTGTCCTGCCCCAGTGTAATTAAAGCATTCACAGTCTGGGCTGTTACAAGCTCTGTCATCTAATCAGGCAAAAATATCAAATAGCTCTATTTTTTTATGTTAAAATTTATTGTCACAGCAATACCTATGGTTGTGGGGGACCATGATATGAATAGAACAGTTCTGAAATGTAGTCAACAGACATTTCCATGTTACTCCAGGGAAGGCACAGATAATTATTTTAATTGTCCCCAGTTTGCTATTCTGTCCATAATTATAGTTTTGAAGTTTATAAATAATGAAGCATGATTTTAAAAACCAAAACAAACCCCTCAATTACAACACAGTTCCTGAGATAATTAAGTCTCCAAATATGTTTGTGTGGAAGGGAACCAAAACTACATTGCAGAAGCCCATAACATACAGATGTGCGTAAGCAGAGCAAAGCGACAGGATGGAAAACGTCACTAGGAAAATAAACTCTCTCATCATTATTTCACTACTTTTTACCTAAAAAACCCCAAACCAAACAATGGCCCATTGTGTTGACTCAACCTATTGTTCTGTTGCGTTTTTTGTTATTGAAGGAACCAACGGTCAGTCAGCGAATTTCCTAAGGAGCAGCAGCTTGAAAAGCTAAATGCAGTATCCTACACATAAGGCTTGTTTTGCTGCAGATTTACAAAAAAACCTGGACAAGTAAGTCACTGAAGTAAATTAAAGCACACCATTTAGGATTTAACGTGTTTGAAAACCCCTCCAAATAGAAACACTCCAGTTTTACAAGTATGGTGGTTAAAACCTGCAAAACAAAGCAGAGCAAAGCTCTTCCCTGTTGCATCCTTGCTTGATGGACATTCCTCTATTGTTACTGGGCATTGCACACTGCCAGGAACAGAACAAGAAACACTCTAGGTTGGGAGCCAGCACAGTAGGAGGCTTCATTAGCCATGAACAGGAGCAAAGCAAGGATTCAGAAGGAGCAGCGCCCGCTCTGAACAACCAGCTTCACCACAGCAAGCACATAATCAGCTGAATAGCTTGTAACAAGCTTTGGGTAAACACAGAACTATGGATATGAGACAGCTATGGCTTAAGCGTTTCAGAAGATCTTTGCCCAGCAAGGAAACAAATTATATATTAAAAACCCTTTACAAAATACATGCTCTGTTCTTTCTCTGCTTAATATCTTCCTTGCTTGAAGCTTGGCTGTTGCCCAAATGCATCCAGAGCAATGCTTGATGATAACTCAAAAATGTACAGTTAATCTGTGTGTAGTTTCAGCTCCTGAATGCCAGAAGCAAAAGTATATTTCTCAGAGACAAACAGGTTCGATCATACAGTATAATCATGTTTACACAAGTTTTTAGATGGCCAAGATAAGTAAATTCTCTGTAAACTCCTTTAAGAGAAGTCAAAAAATCTAAGGTGAAAATTTTTTCTCTTTTTCAATGTTGTTTTATCCACAAACCAGCATAAGCCCCAGAAGAGAGTTTCCTGCATTACAGCAAGAAAAACTTTACTTTGCTTTTTTGTTTCCTTTTTTTTTTTTCTTTTCCTTTTTTTTTAATTTATTTTTCTTTTAAACCTTACAGCTACATTTCATCATAAAAACTAGTTTGAAGAAAGAGTAAACTTTTGCTCTTTGGTCTATCTTGACATGCCTCCAGAGACACATAACAGGAATATTTCAGATTCATTTTTGTCTCCTCCTTGCAGGAAACAGGAAAGTTGCAGATCTTAATTTTCAGGCTTCTGAAATAAGAAAGAGAAATAATTTACACATTGGAACAAGACATCTTTGCATTTTTTAAATAAGAAAAAAAAAAGAGAGAAGCATCACAACCTAAAAGTGTTTTTAGTGAAACTGGGTATTTTTGCCCTAACCATAATAAAGCTTATGCCACATGCACCTCCTATTTATTACCCGTGTAACTCTGCTGGGTAAGAAACAAAATTTGTACTTGTATTCCAGTACAATATGGACTTTAGACTGTACATTATTGTAGTAATTGTTGCTGGCTGAAATCCAATACTGTGGAATGAAACTCCAAGAAGTCAGGTTTTGGTTTACTGGATCAATTTTGTGGATGCAAAGGAAAGGTCTTCAAACACCTATCCATACCTGAATGAATTAAGATGAAAACATCTAACAAATAGTTTGCAATTTTAGGACACCAGTTTTGTCCTCCCCTCACAGGCTTCTTTACAGGCATGATGATGTTCAGTCAGTGCTCTGGGATTCTTCTCACATTCAGAAAAGCTCCAAGGGTGGCAAAATACCTGTGCTGGGTATTACAATCATTGTGATGCTCTGCCAGTTTTGAAGAGGAGAGAGTGCAATAATTTATCCACAACTGTGGACAGCCACAGCCTCACTAAGTCACAACTAGCTGAGGAAAACCACTGCCCCTGGCCCACCATCAACTTGGATACCCAAAGCCAAAATGGCACAGCAAAAGCAGGTACCTGCTGCCACTGATTAAATTAGAGGGATCCTTGGAGCCCACAAGAGTCCTTAACCTTGACTTTTGCAGAGTGGGTCAAGTTCATAAATTCCTCTTATTACGCAAATAATACTTTTTTTTTTTTGCTTTGTTTTGTTAATTTCTTCCTACTAGCAGTCTTGTCTCCATGTAAGTAATTCCCTTCTGATTGCTGCTATCTACAGGTAGCTTGTAAGGAAAAATTTTCAATTTTTTTAATGTATGAGCTGGGCAGTATGATTTAAATAGGGTAGTGGCCAGTTCATTTCCAGATATTAATGTTCCAGGTTTTTAATACAGCACATTGCTCCTACAGGAAGACTGTAATATTTGTACATTTTCTATGTATGAGCTATTTGTCAACAGAAAAAAACAGATAATTTTTTGGACAAAGTTTTTGCTTGTATGACTTGTTAGAGTATATTCTAATGACTGGTGTTCTGCAATTTTTTTGTGAGAACCATCATCTGCTTTATTAATGAAGTGAATTAGTGGAGAAAAATCAGAGAGACTAATGATGTCCAATGTTTCAGCTCAGTAAGAGCCCCTCACAGGACCCCTAGCAATGACAACTTTTGCCTGTATCTCTTTCACAAGTCTCATGAAGCTATGCATTGCAGAGGATATAAACTGCACACCAACTGTTCACAGCTCGGCATGCATGTTTATAATGAAACATCCGAAGCTTTTCCACAAATCTCTAAATATTTTTCAATTACCACATCTTAAAGATTTGAATCAGATTTAATGAGTTGGCACAATATCACATTACTAGAAATTTTACATTGTACCCTAAAACCCTAAGAAAATAATTCAAACCAAGTTTAAAAAAATAACAACAAACCCAAACAATCCCTCAATCTGCCATCATGGAAATAAACCCCAAAATACCTCAAAGTGTAATATCAGATACATTGTGGGTTCACCTTAGTGAATGAGTGAAAGCAAAAATATTACTGAATTAAAGAAATTTATTAGCAGTTAGAGATGTACACTATTTCCTACCTATTTTATGTTTTAGTGATTTTGTTAGCATTTCTTTTTACATCTGACAAAACACTGGCTAAAAGCCAAGTTTGACGTTTTCATTTCATGCACAACTTTGAATGAAAGATTTTCACATTTGGAATGGAGCATATCATGTGCTTAATTATCATTGGTCTTCGAAACTCACCAATCCAGGGTTTGGATGGATTTGTGTAAGCCTAGGCAGTAAACACCCAAATAAGCAGACCATGTGAATCTGCATATAGATTTTTACATTATGATGCTACAGTCATTTCAAATTATTTGGAAGTAATTACATGACTGACACATCATGACTCAATATGTATGCATGAAGCTATGAGACGTATAATGTGTATCAGTAACAAAAATGGGGTCTATGCCAAGAAGCTGCATGCATACCATCACCCAGCAACAGAACAGTCAGTGATGGTTTGTGTACAAGCTAGTGATTACTGATGCAAGCTGGTTAACTTTCAAGCTAACGGCTTTTTACTCGTCTTGAGTGATACACACATAATGGCAGAATCTGCTCTCACCAGGTGTTATGTGAATGCTATGACATCCAAGTATGGGCAAGCAAACAGGGAGTTTGGTCTAAACAGTCTTCTCACTGCGTTGTGCAAACCCCTCCTCTCCTCCAAACAATCCGTCAAAACACAGAAACAGAAAACTAGTTCTCTCAAACCAGAGTAGGCAAGGATAGCTAGAGCAGGGCTGAAGGGCCTGGGCACATCCACCTCAAAGCTGTGGCTGATCTGGGGTCCAGTCACAGTCCTATTAGCTCAACAATAATATTGTTGTTCTGTGCAAAAGTAAAAAGTTTACTCTCCAGGACAATTTATTGGGTGAAGGGAGGGAATTAAATGATGAGAGGAGAGAGTCCCAGCACAGACACATGTGGTTCGTTTCAGTCAGGGTTACACCCTCTCTTACTCTGCTTATTATGTTACAAGGTTAAAACGGAGTAGCATGGAATATTTTGAGAACAACTTGGATTTTTAAGTGAGGAACATCTGCTACACAAAATTAAAACAGGACATCAAGATTAAATGCTTAGAGAAGGGGTGGAGGTGGCTGGGGAACTGGAAACTTCAAGGAAAAGGGAGAGAATCCGACATGAAAAACAAACAGGCTAAGAGGACAAGAACTGTGATCTTGAAATGCTTATTACTATTTGAGAGAGACGACAGCAGTCAGGGGAAAAAAAAAAAACGTATCAAAAAACAAGGCAAACCTCAAAAAGCTGAAAAACATCTCCCCTGGTGTCTAGGTAATGACAGAAACATACAGCCACACAAGAGTAGTATCAAAGATGAACTAGATTTTTTTTTTTTTTTTTGAAGGAAGTAACACAACATGATTTCTTCCGACTTTCTCCACAATCAAGAGTGGTACAATTGCTAAACCAGCTCCTCCTCATGCCAAACTGATAGAGCCAGGAAATCCAAAAGGTACCAGCAATGTGCACCATCAGAAGACACCAGAAAACTGATGTCCACCATGAAGCATATGAGAAACCTAAGTCCAACATGCACATTATGAAATACCTCCCCAAGTCCTCCCATATTGTGTGAAGTCTTCAATGAAACTAGGGCCCAGATAAACTTTCATGTATGTACTAGAGACAAACATCCTCCTCCAAGCTGGAACAGGAAAATAAAGGCTGATGACCAACCTGAATTTGGATGCCACTCTCAAAACAATCCTTTTACTTGCTCTGTGATGGGGTCGAGGTCAATGTCATAGAAGCATGGCCTTGTGGGCAGTCCTGGCATGGTGCTCATCTGTGGGAACAATAAAGTGACGTTATACTCCAGCACCTGTAATCAGATAATCTGCCCAAATAAACCATAGGTTAAGAGAAAGACTGGATTATTCATCGTGGACTCAACCACAGAGATGAGATCTTCACCACATTTTTTGTTGCTGTTAAAATTGTCAAGCTTGGTACTTTTTTGATCCATTTTTAAGTGCACGCTCCCAAAAGGTGGGAAAGAAAATAAAAGCCACAAAATACAGGCTAGCACAGGAATCTAAAAAATGTTCTTAAAAATGAAGACACTTTGGGACTTGTTCCTCAGAACCTTTATCCATAACATTTATATCTACTGGGAAAAAAAAAAATCACACAGCAAAAAGGCAAAGACATAATTGCCTGAATTCACCTGGTGATATGAATGTGTTGAACTCAGACCTCTCCCATAGAAAACTAGAATATAGGAGCAGAATTAATTACAACACTTTCATGACTGATTACTTAATGTAAGGAAAAAGCTGAAATAGTTCAACTAAACATACATGGATCACAGCTGAATCCTAATTTAGTAATTAGAATTAGCAGGATGAGATAGGAAGCCAAAGCAACCCAATTATCTCAAACTATGCATAATTATGATCCTGATCTAGCATAAGACACCAGCATCTGCATACTTTTAAACATGTAAATAGATTCATGGACTTACACAGTTAACTACAGCTCTGCTCACACTACTTATATTACCATTTACAGTTGGCATTTTAGCAACAATTAAAGAGACAGGGGTGACATGGAGGTCTTGAGGTGCTGGTCCATGATAGCTTAAGCCACTTTAAATCAGAGGTACCCCAGCTTCTCATTTCCTCTGCCTCAGGACTCTCCCCTTCGCCCTTGTGAAGGAGATGCCTGGAGAGCAGGTTCAGCAGCATAATGCTCTTTTTTTGATCTGCTTCATCTTCTGTTTCACCACTTGAGTGAGAAGGAGCTTCCCTGTCCCCAGTGCCAGCACTGGCACAGGGTAAAGGCTGCAACTGTGGGGCAGTTTTCAGGCAGGACCAGCTTGGATCAACTTGGACCACATTAGATTCACACCCTAAGTCATCCTAAAATGACAGAAGCCCTGACTATTTCACCATATTTCCACTAATTCAAGGCACTCAACAAATAGCATCCTCCCTAATTCCCCGAGGAGCACAGCTCAGCTACGGTGTTTTCTCTGGCCAAAGGCAAGCTCTGACAGGCTAATGGGCCTCAAAAGAGAAAAAAATACATGACCACCACACTAGATCCTCCAGAGAGACAGATTTACAGGCACCCCTCAGGCTGGAGCAAGCTGTATTTCTTTATGTCAATCTGTTGTGTTGCACATTCAGTGATGGAGTTAGCATCTCACTTATGCTTCGGCTTCGCTCCAAATGCTCATGTAGTGTTTCCATCGTGGGAATACAAGCAACCTGTAAGATCACTCTGCCACGGTCCCATTTACGCCAGAGAGCTCTGCTGCCATTTTAGAGGTTAGTCCCATGCTGGGAGGTGGGAAAGGAGCTTGGGGAGCTCAGTACCAGTGCAGCCATCATCTCACTTGAGAACTAGCTCTGAGAAAAAACAATGCAATGAGCTATTCTAGTGGAGTCAGGACATTTCCTCTGTTTTTAAATATAGGCCTTCCTGATCTTTTGTTATTGCACACAGTAGGATTAAAAGACAAAACTGTCAGTTTGCATTGGCCAAACCCTGCCACTGATTGCATGACATAATTTTATTGGCTGACATTGCCTTGGCATCTTAGCTAAGTACTAAAACACCTTGTTACTATACTTTATCTGCTGGCCACACTAGTTGAACTACTACATGATTAGGGTTACTGAATTATTTTCTGTCTCGGATTCATCCCAGTTTCTGAGTTAATGCTTGACAAGAAACTGCCTTAATGAATTACACCTCACTGGGAGGGAAATGAACAAATTGCCAAAGACAACTTTCTGGTTGTTCTGAGTATGGCAGTTCTACATCTGAAAGTAAACTCCCAAATTCCAGGTTCCTTTTTTTTTTTCTTTTTTTTTTTTTTTTTTTTAAGATACTTTCAAGTTTTTTGTTTTTTTTTTTTTCTTTTAAAAATAATATTATTTTTAATGGGGTTTTTTTTATTTTTTTTTTTTAGAGCATATCTACAAGCTTGTCCAGTCTTTATTTTCCCTATAAAAATAAGAATAATTTTAATGGAGTTTTTAATAATTTTTTTTTTTTTTAAGCTGTTAAAAAAAAGTTCTACATGCGTGTTTTGGATCTGGGTTTTTTTCATAGGCCCCATTCTACATCAGTGTAACTCCTGTGTATTAACTAATGGAAATTGATTTCATCTGTAAAATGTGAATATCAAACAAGTTTATTGCCAGGTGAGGGGATACAACTATTCTCTTATAGAAAATTTAAATCAACAAAAGGGAATGACTTCATCTGAATTAAAATTACTGCTGCATAAAATTAAATACAAGACAAAAAAACCCTACAGAAGAAACAGTGTGGGACAAATAGCTATGTGAATTAGAGAGCAAAAATACAACACGTCCTGTCATTTTCCCCATGGTCCAGGCAAAGCTAGGTAGATTTACCATCATTTCTCTCTGGTCTCATTATTTGGACACACAGAGGTAACATGCATCAGAATCTATCTCTTTTTCATTATTTCAAGGTCAATAAGAGGAGACGGCTGGCTGGCTGAGGAGATTACTACCGATTATTCCCTCTCCATCCCTCCATTTCTTTCCTGCAGCTAAAAAGGCAAGAGAGAAAAGAGGGGTCAGTTGGTTGGGAGGCTTAATCGAGGCTTCAGCTGACCAACTTTCCACATGGCTGCAGGTCACAATGATCCTCTTCCCTCTCACTGTTTTTCACAATGCTGAATGAAGGCATTAAAAAGTGAGTTCACAAGCAGGCCTTAATCCCTGCAGGCATGACCCAGAAGCATCCCTCTCCCTGCCTTAAGGAACCAGAGCCTAGATTTTTGTGTATGGAGTGGGAGATGCTAACTTGCCCCCCCAGCTGCAGCATACACCATACCTGCACAGCAGCTGGCAGACAACCTCCACTTCTCCAAGGCTTTCTGAGATACCTACTTACTAAAAAAAAAAAAACAAACCAACAAAACAATCTAAATTTCTAAAACTTGAAAAAAAAAGAATGAGCAATGAAAGAGAAAATGTGCCTAAAACTTAAATCACTTTGTTAATTAGCAGGTACATATAGCATAAAAATATGCATAGAAATTTACAATCACACAGCAGCTTGTGAGGCATCTCATACAATATACACCTTTTATATATTGCAGAGATCAGCACCACCCTCCACTCAACAACACTTGGGTTATAGATTGGTAGCTATGCAACATCACACAGCATGGCTGTGCAAAAAGAGCAGGGTAAGAGGCAGTGAGTGATGACATATAATCCACTTAGACCACAAACTGAATTTAGGTAGCTGAAATAATGAGTACTTAATTTGACCAAAACTATTACTATCACTCTTTCCCTGGGAGAAGGAATATATAAGGCATACACTTTGCACCTTAAGACTTAATGCAATTCATATGAACGCTTTATGCAGGGGAATCAAAAATAAAGTTTTTACAAAGAATTAATCCAGCTGCTGCCCAAAATATGTAAGTTAGGAATTAATAGGAACTAGTGTTGTAGGAACTCACTGGAATCAACTATTTTCATTGCTGTGCAGCTGTCTACACATCCATGAGAGCAGATAAACTGCAGAAAGACAATGTGAAAAGTATAATGCCTGTTTATTTCTAGGACACTCTATGCTTAGGAGGCAAATGCAGCGAGTCTTACAATTAGCTATCCTGAGGACCTTTTATGCTCCTGGAAATACACAACTGGTGAAAAATAAAGTACAATTTTAGTTAAGAAAGCCTGAAGGCCACAGTTATTTACAGTAGGCATTTATGATCTTCCAGAATTTTACTTACATGACTAAACAAAAAATCCATAAGGAGCTTCCTTACAAAAGGAGGATGCCAGTTATTTTTAAGGAACCTATATGAAGTTTTGTTTCACACACTCTGCAAGAACACAGCCACCATCACTGGAAGAGTGATGACGTTAAGTTGTACTGGAGTTTTATTCAAATTAGAGTTATGAATTGGCTTGTAATTTTAGTTGGCCATAAGGTGAACATAACAGTCACACAGTCAAGCACTAAGGCTCTGCTAGACAGATTTGTTATGGGCCCAAGAGAACTATGCTGCTTAGCTTCCTTTTTTATTATACAAATGCCTATCAGTGGTTGACATATCCTGACCTTTAATTCAAATGTGTACCCCAATTTTTATTTTTTATTTATTTCTTTTTTACATTTATCTACATGAAAAATCCTAATTAGGCTTGAGATCACCTTAACTGGCTTAGCACAATGGCATGATTAGCAAACCAGATGGTCCTGAGGACTACATCTAACTCATGTTTAGTGTCTTTTTCACCTATAAGACAAGATGCATCTGTTTTATAGGCATAGCATGGTTTCTAAAATGAGAAAGAAAACCAGAGGAATCTGTACTTACACAAAGTAGGGAAAACAGACAAGTAGAACATACTCAAAAAATCAGCCAAACAGTGTATTGAAGAAACCTCCCTATTCTGTGGCTTATGGAGTTAAGGTTGCATTTGACAAGAAGTGCATGTAACTCCCATTACCCAACTGTATCCTTTTGTTAATTAAACAAGTTAATACAGCCCACGATTTCCAACTTGAAATACTGCAGAAAACAGATGTTGCCTCTCAAGAGAATCTAGCACACACATGACTGCGGATAACTCTTCAATAAAATCTGATGGGATAAATTGCACATCCCACACTCCCTCAGCAAGAAACAATGCAAGAGGAAACTCAAGAGATTTATAAATAGTGCTATAAACCTGCATGTATTACATTCAACGTGCCAGAATTTGTTGGAATCCTGAGGCGCGGCATGAAAGAGCTATGCTTCAGGGTTTCAATAATGCTTCCTAGTGCGAGTTAGAGCTCTGAAAGACAGATTCAGTACCAGAAATTTGCCCCCCTGCAGGGCATCTGTCAGTGTCAATGCATGCAAAACTGAAAGGAAGAGCTTTCCTCCATTCTGAAGCAATCCCTCCAGGTCTCCAACCTTGCCTGCCTTTAGGCACCCTTCATCTTGAGTGTCAGATTGCTCCCACTGACATCTGTGGTGCTGGCAATCACACTGGAAGTTGGCACCAGGGGAACTGCAACCCGTGGAGTGGGAGAGAGAGATTAACAGTCACCTCTCTGCGCTGCATTGTTGGAGAAGTGAGTGCAGATCTTATTACTGGATGCCTTAAGGTCCCTGTACTCTCCATTTTGAAGTGATACTTGGAAATTTTTCATGAGACTATCCATGGAATAAGAGTAGCAGGTGGGACTACAGCACTCTGAAGCATGTAACTGTGCAAACACTTCCACTGAGGTCAATTATTTCATCTTCCAACTGGACTGTCCTACACGGGAACAGAGGCACTAAGCGTGCACTGAAGAGGAAAGCTAGTAATCACAAATTAGACAGAATATCCTAAGTATTTCCAAGATCAGCCTGTAGATTGTTCCACAGAACTGTAAAATTCCCCTACTCTGCAGAAATGCAGAGCTCTATCACTTCAGAGGTAGCTCATATTTTGAATGACAGAAGAAAAAATTACATGAAAAAGACAGAAAAGAAAAATTAAGAGAACAGTATTGCTTGTCTTAATTAAAAGAAATACAACAGATGAAATAGCCAAAACAAAATATGCACAATATAGTCTACACCCCCTCAACATGTATGAAAGAGAAGAATGACACCAGACCAAAGACTGAACTGATGGTCAAGTGACCTTTTACCACCTCTGAAAAAAAAAAAAAGAAACCTCGAACTCTCACATTAGGAAGATTAGATGAACAATGGAAGCAAGTTGGTGCTTCCTTGGAAAAGCATTTACCTTTAAAAATAAACTAATAAATTCAGCCTTGGAAATAGCAATAATTTCTAAAAATCTACTTTAATCCACATAATGCTTAAGAAAATATTATCCCATTATTTTTCATTGTCTGAAAATAAGAAGGATTTCTAAAGGCAGCTAAGCAATGATCTTTAGTCAGTGTTTAAATAACAGTCTGCTTATAAGTTTTAATGAAAATTTGCCAAACCTGATGATAGTCAGAGGAGATAGGGAGACTGAAGCTCTTATTTCCTTCTCAGGACATTTTAAACAAAATAGGATCTTGTTGCAATGTATAAGAAGATTAAAGTAAGAAACTCAACATGTTAGCAGCTTTCAAAATGATCAAAATAATGTTTGAAAAGATGCTGATGCTTCCCTGACATATGCTGTAGTATTCCTTGCAATAAAGGGCTATGTTTCACTGGCATGCTGACTGATATCAGGTGCAGAAGTCCATCTGGCATCAATTATGCTATTGTAATTGTCTCTTTAAAGTTTCCACATTCTTGGCAATTGTTCGATTTTGTGAAAGGATTTACAACAACAAAATGCATGGACATTGCTCTTCTGCTATCAGCATCTGGATGAAGTTATAAAAGTACTGAATATTGATTGTACAATCCTAATTGACCTTGCTGCCTGGTGCTCCAGTGAGGCAGCTTGTGCCCTGTTACATTCTCTGAGGTATTATCAGGACCCTAGAATTGACTCATCTTGAGTGGAAACATTCTGAATCTGAAAGTGATCTCCTGGGCATCCTAAGGGAAAAAACAAAACTCACACAACACTCCACATCTGTCCAGCACAGCTTTTGAAGAAATCTGTGGGCACATAATCCCAAAGGAAGCAGGAGACAAGAGGAATTGATCAGTGCTTGGTTGCCCAAGTTCTCAGTGAACGGGTCAGTGCAATTCCTACCACTGGGACTTAAAATGTTAATGTTAGTGATGTGCTGAAGCACCAAAGACCCAGGAACAACATTTTGCTAGTTACTAAATAAAATATTTCAGCACAGATGTGATCTGTAAAAGAATGACCAGTTTCCCTGATTAAATAAAACATTTGTGACTCACATATGACTGCAGTTCCTCTCATGAGTCCCAACTCATTTTCATCTCAGGATTTACAGAACTGTACTTGAAGCAGAAGAAAATGGTCCCCATAATAATAACACAATGGGATCAATATTTCAAATTTAACTCAAAAAATACAACTCTCTCTCTCTGAGGTAGCACGTTAGATAGTGTTAGTTCATTGTACTATTTTTTCATACCATCCACAACACAGCATGTTTCACAGGACATTCAGAGCTGTTTTCTGACTTAGGTGAATTGATAAACAAAGTACTACAGAAATGAAAGCTACAAAATCCAAACAGACCCCCCAAAATCAAACAAACCCCTCAAAAATACCCTCAAAACAACCGACCATGGAGGTGATAAAGGGAGAGAGAAAAAACAGAGCTACAAATTCCAGGTGACTTGTTCCAAAACACTTCCCCCCATCCCAGCCCACTCAAGTCCATTTTCAGGAGTAATTACTCCCTTGGCCAAGGCCTACATCCTGATTTTCCTTTCTCCCTTGGGCTTTCAACAGAATCCCTGGCAGAGGATTCTCGCTTGCTGCCTCTTGTACAAAATCACCTCTTCAGCCATAAGAAATCCTTCCCTACAGCCCACTCCTGATGTCAGAGACTCCCAGGGCTGTTCCTATTCTTGACAACTGTCCAACATATCACAGAGCTGGAATCATGCCTCTAAGGGAATAAATCCAGAGTATAAAGGTGTTCCTCTCCTGTGCTGTTTCTGCATTAGGAATATCTTAAATATCTTATGTTTGTGTGTACGTAATCCTCCTGCTTTGTCCAGTATTCAGGTCTCCTGGTGAGGAAGAGGTGTCCAAGACGCAGCAGTGGAGGTTCTACAGAAAGCAGAACAGATTTTGTGGTATTTGGAGAGGTCTCGGGTGGACCCATCTTAACTGCCTTGCCCAACTGTGGTGGGCATCAACAGCATCAGTCACTATCACGGTACCATCATCAAGTATCAACCTTGGCCTGTGAGCATCTCCAAACTCATTAGTTCAAGTTTCTCTATCTACTTTCTTAAGTCACTTGTTACTTGGATAAACAATCTGAATTATTTGCTATTTATAGCCCTTAATATGCATTACTTTGTGACATTCTGAAGCAATCAGGAAATAGACAATTACAAACAAGTGCCTTACATTATAGTTCTGGATGTGGCTGCTTTCTAACCATATATGCAATTTCACCCCATCTCTCCCCAGGCAAATTACTGTTTCAATATGCTAGGTCAATGCTTTCTTAGCTTCACTGAAGAATTCAGAAACTTTTCCTTTCTATTTGTTGCTAACCCAGAAGATCCATAATGGATCCAGCTTGGCTGGATATGAGGATGACAGTTTATTAAACTGTGTAAATCAGATATTCTCAGTCACAGGTCCATTGCAGACCTCTAGCAGTATGTATTATTCCATACAGCATGTCCTCTAAAATCACATCAGAGTGTACTGAGGTTCCCTTTGACAAGTAAGCAAATAAAAAACCAAAGGATATTATTTAGATCAGCAACTTTCATCCTACAGTCTATTGATCCACTATTTTAAGAAGTCTCCAAAAGACTGCTAAGAAAAGTGAACCTTGAATAACGTATGCTGGAGCTCATGCTTCTCCTGGAGAATGGAAGAGCATAGAAATGCTTTGAATAAGGCCAAAAGCCACTGACTTGTCATGCACTAGTGCCTTCAGAAAAGACACCTCCTTTGCCAGTTGCCTGAACTGCACAAACAGTTGTATGGAGAAAGGAAAGCATTCTAGCCATTAATGGGTGACTTAACTCTCTTATGGCAATATAAATTTTCAGAGTTTCTCTAAGGAGATATTAAACCCCTCATGGAGAGAACCATGAGTTAACAAGCTGTCAAGATATATTTGTGAAAGGAAATCAGACAAAATTTTGTTAACTGGCAGTGAGCACAGTATTTACCTTACAAACAAGTATCCTTACAAAATATAATAAAGATTCATATTTTTATATTTACAAATAAAATTATTTTCAAAGTACTTACAAATATGTATTAGATACATTAAGTACATCTGGGAAATCAATGAAATAATATCTCCATTTTAAAAGGTGAGTGAGATAGGAGGCAGAAAATGTTAAATGGTTTGCCAAAAGGAGTGGAGGTGCTGCCAGAATAGAACTTGAAATTAGTAACTCTGATTTTGATCTTAGTCTCATATAATTGAAACTCAAAAATAGCTATGTTAAACATTTACATTGCATAAACCATCTTTTTCTATTACATAATGAAGCTTTGTATCAGTATTTTTTAATGAAATACAACTTTCTCTGTTTCTAACACTTTGCTTGGTATGAACTTGCAGTAAGTCACTTTTCTAACTACAGTTTCCACAATATAATGGATAACAATATATTTGTATAATCATTAAAAATGTTGTTAAACTGTCCAATTTAAATTAACCATATTTGAAAACACTTTTTTTTTTTTCCAGTCTGAAAAACAAACCAGCCCACAAACAGATGTTTTGTAGGTGGCATTCAGTATTTCTCCCAAATGAAGAATATGAAAGGACAAAAGAAGTAGAAGGTAATAATGAATTTCTACATCACAACACAAAAAGAAGTTAAACCAACTGTTTTTTGTGTTTTGACAAACTTCTAGTACAGGAACAATTCATGGGAACTTATTCTCAAGCTGTAAAAAATGTGCAAAAGTGTCACCATCATAGAAAGTTCATTTGTGGACATACAGAGTAAAAGACTAAAATAAAATGATAACACAGAAATCAAAACCCAGTTAGAATATAACCTCTCTAATGCCAAAGTGAACAAACTAACAGACAAAGCCATAAGTTTTATTTACTCTTATGGTACAGCCCTCTGGCTCCTCCTAATCCAAGTAAGGCCAGTCTGTAATAAAGTTTAATTTTTGGCAAATGAAACATTTACACTGACCTCCCGTGCAGAGCTGCAGTGCCCCAGCAGTGTATCATTACTCACCTGCCTGGGCATCTTCCTTGAAGAGAGCCTGATGGTGAGCAACAGCACTCTCCCTTGGATGCAGCCGTGGATCTTGCTGTAGTCTCATCATTAACAGCCCCTCCAGCAGTTGGAATTCCTGTAGCTATTCTTGTTTGAAAATTACTTACTGTTTATTTGTGGAAAAACTCTACTTGATCTTTGCTTCCACATTACGTTTCTCCTTTACTGCTTAAATCCTGACTGTGAAGCAAATTTCAAATTTTTGTGAATGTTACTAAGAATTTTTTTTTTTTTTTTTTTTTTTTTCTCCACACAAAATTAAAGAGACAAAGAGCTTCACAGACTCAGAGGGAGCTTATTTGTGCTGTCACAAACATGCCTTGATCCCATTCTGGACAGATTACCTGCAGATCACTCGGTTTCTGTGTCTATTCACTGCATCACATCTTTACTACAGGTGCCAAATGCAATAGAATTGATGGTCTTTACTGCAGTCTGGATGACAGCTCTACAGTCAGCACAGTTCATTCAGTGTCTCAGGCAAAGTCAAATCTGACATATGCAGTGCCAGCAGCACAATGTTGTTTCTCTCTGGTGCATACAAAAAAGGTTTTTCCCTACTCCCTGTGTGCCACTGCATGGTCTCCCTCCCTTCTTGTAGCTCCTGCTGCTTTGCTGCAACTGTGCGTGAGCCTTCAGGACAGTGCCTGAAGACAGAGCACGTGCCTGGCCACAACTGAAAAATACAGGAATGGGAAAACAGTCATCAAAGGCAGAGGAAGGTGGGAAAGTATCTGTATCTAGTATGCTGCATTTGTTTGTGCAACCTTGTCTATCTTCATTTAATTCAGTCTAGTAACAAAAGCTCAAGTGCCCTGCTTTCTACATGTACAGAGCAGCAGGGCATGGTGTATGCATGGAAAACTGGTGCAGCATGATCAATTAATACAAAAGTTCCCCACTTTAAATCAGCTAGAAGGCAGGCAGGGAGCGTGTCGTATCACATCAGAGCAAATGTGCATGTCCCAGGGTTTTGCTTCTGACAGCAGCTGGTGCCAGATGCTTTACAGAGAAAAGCTAAAACTCTGGAGGTTGACAAAGCAATCTCTGTCCAACACTGGGAACTGATAGCTGCAGACTGACTGAACCCCTGAAGACTATGCTTAGCACTTTTTCCAAATTACTTATATTAATTACAACTGTACATACTGTTGATATCTATAATGCTATAACCTTTTAGAAATCTTGTTAAATTCTTGGCCTCAATGGCTTTCCTGTGTTAATGACTTCCACATTTTAATCACGTGAGAAAGTATTTCCTTCTTTTATAGCAGTATTAATATAGATTCCTGGCAACATCTCTTCACAGACCAAAAAGAAAAATTGCTTTACAGACAGTAGGGAGACAGCTTCAGATAACCTCTAAATTCTGTGTTAATAGCACAGGGATATGATACAGGTATAAATATGAGTCTATGAAAGACACAAGACTTTAGACGTTACAGATATAAATTTTATATGAACATGGCAAAATTCTTTGCTTTCTCAGTATTTCAAATATTAGAAACATCTTAACATGTCAAGAGTCCTGAAATTGTTTCTGTGAAGAAACTGAGAATGATCCAAGAAGCTTTAATTAAATGAAGAGAAACAAAACTATCAAATTGCTAAAGAATATGAAATTATTGCCAAATGGATTCGGGGGTAACAGCAAAACTCAGATAACAGCAATTAGCTTTAAGCACACATTTTAAGTCTGCAAGACTATACAAAATACTACACATCACACTGTGTGCAAGCTGGTGTTTAGAATCAAATTCAGTATCTTGTTTTCAGAAGAGAAAGCCTACCTATTAATGTGTGACTATTATAGAATAGAATAGAATTAATACATATTATAGTCTCTAACATTCTTCTGCTTTTCAAGATTACTGTCTAGTTACCAACTAATTCAAATTTTAGCTGAAAAAAATAATTTACATGAATTTTCATTTTTGTAAGAGTCAGGTTATATGCAGAAGTAACGTGGATTATGCATGCCTAGCAAATGCAATAACCTTCACAACTGAAAAAATTTCTTTCTTGTTCATAGTATGGCATTGCTCCTCCAGTTACAACTTTTGAGTTTCAATAAGCCACCTGAAGTGGCTGAAATGTCACATGAATAAGGTTCTTTGCTTTTTTGTGGATCTTCTGGGATTACTGGGGAGGGCAATGAGAAGCCTGGAAAACACTGAAAATAACAGCACAGGTCAGGAAGTAATTTCTGGAAGCAGATGTTTGTTCTAATTGCATTTACAGATGGATGCCATACAAGGAGTAGCTGGCATTTAACAGGTACTCTACTCAAACCCATTTCCCTGTCATTAAGGCTACTATAAATAAAAAATAAAAAAAAAGAGAAAAAAAAAAGGAAAGATTCAGTAAGATAGTAGGGAAAATTATGACATACCCAGAGAACAACCTAGGAGATGCTCTGCGACATCCTTATTACTCATTTCCTCTCATTAGATTTTGACCCTTGGCTAGCTCATTCTGATATTTGAGGTTTACGTTTTCTTTGCTAGTGAAAACTCTTAAAAAGCCACAGCGAGCAGCAGGCAGCCCCTTCACACTTCTCTCCACTCAGAGAGGGCTGTGGCAGGCAGGGTGTAAGAGCCCTGGCTCCTCCCCAAGGCAGCACAGATTTACAGCTTCCAGAGCACAGGCACCTGCACTCAAAATTGCTGTGAAGAGGGGCATTGCCTGTCTGGCCATGCTCCAGTCCATCAGGGGGGCTGCATGAGATTTAGGACTAACTTAGCCAGCAAAAACAGTGGGGCTTGGAGCAAGAGACAAGACAGACACTACTGCCATTCCTCTCCCTCAGCCCTTCCTGTCCAAATATGTCAGTCACTTCTCAGCCAGTTTCTGGATAACTACCTTTTTTTATTTCCCCCTCTTTTTTCCTCTGGAGTGATATAAGTCAAACTGAAAATAACAGAGGCTTACCTACAGAACATTAAGTATAGTAAAATATATCCACTGTGGAGCTGATTCATAAGCAGATCAGACGTCCCTGCACTCAGAGCAGCACCATCCCTCAGAGAGGCAGGGGTTGATAAGATTTATGTGATTTTCATTTGCAATATGATTTTCATTTGCAGACACATGTCTGTCAGAACCCTAAATCTCATACTATATTACCTTTGTGACTGATATTAAACATGTGTCTGGAAAGAATCAAAGGGCTGTCAGATGTCTTGAATGTGGAAAAACTTAAGATTTTTTTCTTATTCAAGTGTCAAAAAATATTAACATAACTTTGTACTTTATAAAGTGAAAAGACTCCCAAACCAGGCAGTGTTCCATGTACCTGCAGTGATAAGTAGAAGAAGGGTTAGCTAGAATTTAGACCTATTAAAAAAACCCCTCTTCTGTGAACTTCTTTTCCATGTGGGAGAATACAGCAATTCCTTATGAAGAATGCTAGCAGCAAATTGTCATGCCAGTTTTCCTATAGAGTATGTATTTGGTTCTGAATCCATTCCAGAGAAGACACCAGACAACACCAAGGAAGCTTTCAATTAACCCATAAAATTAAGATGACTTTATCTGCTTAAAGCTGAACTTACATATGCTATGAATATATCCCTGGAAAATGGCATCTTGTGAAATCACTAGGCATTAAACTGCAGTTATCTGGGGTTCATCCTGTATACTACTATTTAAATTTTTTTTCACTGTACATAAAATCATGTTGAAAGGCCTAAAAGAAAGCACAAATTTGGATTAGAATGGGTTTTGTATCTGGGAAACCAAATTCATATGTATAATGAATTTTTCATAAACAACTCAAGGAAAGAAAAAAAGTTGCTATACCTTTAGAAAATGTCATTTTAAACCATATTAGATATAGAATCATAGAAGCATCAAGGTTGATCTTTTCTAGTTGCGAGGTACACATAGGCTTGGCTAGTATTTCAGATCAAATTGTTTATCCAGAAAAAAACCCCACTTTTATCCCGGAACTAGAATGCTCACAGCCAGATGCACTAGAACAGCCATTCTGCTTAAATTTAATGGTACCTTTCTCCAGCATGACCCACATATATTGCATGTGGTGGGTGTTTATATATTCACCAATTCTCTCATCCCAGTTTCTTTCTTTTTGACTACGGAGTAAAGCAAGTGTCCCAGTTGTGCCCATTGTGTAAAGCACACATAAAGTATTAGGAAAAGGCATTTAAATGACTGGAAATGATTACTGATATTTCCCTTAGAAAAAGGTGAATGAATCTGTTCTTTCTACAGACTTCTGCAGCAGCACATTTATCAGGAATATAAGTGCGGTCACTTACTGTCACAGCTTGCTCAGCTACTGGGGTTTCTTCTGTGGATGGCTTTTCTACATTCAAATTAGGATACCTTGCTGCTAAAAGACACTGATATAACAACATTAAAGCACACCTTTTAGTGAATGTGGCCTGCCTTTAAGAGCTCCTATCCCTTGGCTTATTAGCATATTCACTCAAACTGCCAACTTGGGAAGAGAAACAAAGCTCCAGCTTTTCCCAAACACAGTTACGGGCCTTGATGATCCTCATGCAACACAAGCAGTTTGCATTACTGACTGACACAGACTATTCAGAAGACTTACCTATTTGTGTGGTCTTGTGTTCCTCACTTTTTTATGCCTTGCCATGTAGGAAAGACAAATAAGCACTTCAACATGAGCCTCCTAGGGCTCTTAATCACAGCTTCTCCTACTCCTGAGTGACTTCAGTTCAGCTGCTAAAATGCAGAGCTGCTTGTGCTTCTGTTCAGCCTCAGTGGTGGAAGGCAAACCTTCACCAACTCTTAGGGACGCCATCTTACAGGCTGCAATGCCACGTTGGTGCTTTCTCCTGATAGCCAGCACAGGCACTAGGATAACTTCAATTTCCTTTTTGATTTGAGTGCCTGGGAGAGATAAGACTAGCCACTGCACTTCGGAAGCACTTGTGTGATTTGATGTCTCTTAAAGACCTTTTTCCTCTTCTCTCCACTGGCTTTGACCATTTCAGTAAGCTTCAGTATCACTCTGAGTATCTCTCTCCTTCTTACATGTAATCCTTTACAGATTATGTCCTGTTCACCAGCAGGGGAATATCTGAAGTAATACATCTATTTGTATAGCTGTGCCAGACATTCTGCCTATGCTCTTCCTGTGCTGTGTTTGTAATTGTATCTGTCTTTCAAAAATTAAATTAAAGGCTAGTTAATGAAAATTAATTAAATTAGTCCTATGACAACACAGAGCAGCACCACATAGATGACATACTACAAGTTCATGATGGAACAATGAGAAAGAAGCAGCAAAGTACTGGCAAGACATTTCTGCATCCCTCAAAATACGGAGGAGGGACTCTCTAAAGTTGTTCGTTAGAAAGGATGTGATGTGGCACAATGTGAAACAGCTGCTGCTTTGTAAAAAGGCAACAGGGAAGCTAAAAAAAAAGAGAAGGTAGAAAGATAAAATGCATGCAAGTGTTGAATTCCAGATGTCTGCTCATTATTCTTAATGAAAAGAACATCTTGGCTTTTTTTTTTTGAGGAACAAGATCGTAAAATATGTCATATTTCTGCAAATGAAGGTTAGAAAAGACTGTGTTCTTTGAATGAAGACAGTCAAGAGAGGGTTCAAATAAACACATAAATAAATACACAACATTTACTCAGAGAAATAATTATCCTACTGCCCAAAGTGTTTTCCTTTGCAGCAAAGATGCAAAAATCCTCAAACACACTATACTGCATATTGGTGCAACTTCTGTATTTTATTCCAGCACATCCAATATATAGGGGTGGAGGAAGAAAGAAGAAAGAAGGAGGAAGGATGAAAGATATCGTAATGATCAGGAAGGCAGACACTATGAAGTATGACAAAATCACTTGCCAATCCAAATAAATGTGTGGATATGCACAGGAATTTTATCCCCATAAATGCTTACTAGTTTGCTTCTTACTGTAGCCAAAACATACATATTCTTGACAATGTATGAATGTTTCTGAAATCTGATTTAAATTACTTAATTTATGTTGAAAATACAAATTTACCACTGAGGGTGTGTAGGTGTGCAGGTAGGTATGCCAATATCTGTGGGTAGGTATTCCTACTGTTTTGAGTGGCAATGTAAGGAATGTTTAGCTATTGAAAAATAATTGCATTGTTGTTTCTATTCAGTATTTTATGCAACGTTTTTCCTCCTTGTAAGCATAAGCTCTCACTTTATGATCTGAATTTATATGCAACTTCTACTTTTTTTTCTTTCTTTATGGTATTGCTATTCTGATGCAGAATGATGAGTGACGGGCTGAGTTCACAAGGTCAACTCTGCTGAATCGTTTCCACCATTTCTGGCTTGCTGTACTTGCAGCTCACAGCACATCAGTCATGGTGTGTGCTGCAGTCCATGCATGCCCCACCTCTAGGTTCCAGCACTGGATTCAACTTGGGGATGCAGCCAAATGGCTTCAGACTTTTGCTCTAATATAGAATGCAGCACTTTGTCTTGCTAGAACAGAAACCTTGGGCAGTAAGCTTCCTCAGGCACTCTGCAGAGTTCTCATTGAGAACGGAGCACGTGGGCTCAATTTGCCCCAGCTTGCCTTCCTGAGACTTACAGCATGGCTATCTCAGCAGCCACATTTCCTTTTATGGCAGGGCTTTCCAGAGCATTCGACTTCAGTAATTTAACCTGCCTGTAATGCAAGGCCGTGCCTTTCAGGGAAGATGGACCACCCCTCTGGCACTTGTCCTCTCAACAAGATGAAAATCACTTATTTTATGGAATCAAATGGAAAAAAAAAAATCACAATGCTTCCACAATGCTCTTCATGCTCTCTACACAAACAAGAGGAAATTAATATGTAATATAAAAATGCCAAACCAATTAGATCTGATCATGCTTTTCAGAAAAGCACCATTTAGCATTATCTGCTGCCAGAACCATCAGCCAAGATGGGCATGTTTCTGCTTAGCTAGAAGACCGTGCCCAGCACAGCACTCATTCACACCTAACCCCAGAGAACATAAAGGTCTGGAAGCAACACTGTGCTTTGAGCTCATGCTCTTCAAGTGCTTCACAGCAAGAGGAGAATATTCAGGGTAGGGAGTAGAGGGGGAATGAAAACCTTATAAGTAGATATTTCAAGAAAATGAGAATCAAGTGATGCATTTAAATACAGACCATTACAGTTCTGTTGTAAGCAACCAATTAACCTTCTTTCAAGTATCACAGTATCTAAAGACTCATTAAATGAATTAATAACTTCATGCTAGTTCATCAAGTGCTATTAGTAGCACACTGTGTTCTAAAGCAGTAACTCTTTCCCTCTTCACTTAAAATATAACTTAATGTTGCTAAAATTGACTAAAAGTTACTGAAAATAATAACTCCCAATAAAGAATTATAAACCAGTGATAATCAAAGCAACTGTTACTAAAACTACCACTTATTTTACATCTGTTTTTTCATTCTAACTGCTTTGGGTATAAGCAGATAAGTTCATCTGAGCTTTAGCTGCACAGTTGCAGCTTCTTGGTTCACTGTGGGTAATAAGCAATAAATTTATATGAACAAACCCACTGAGGCACTACTGAGATCATTTTGATCACAGTGTAGGAAAACATCTAACACAAATTTTATAGCTTTCAATAATCCTGTGTGTTTTGCAGACCAGTCATGTGAAACTAATAACTGATGATGACACTGCTTATTAAGGAAGATCCTTGCCAAAGTGAAGTAAGATCTATTAACTCAGGAAACAACTGTGAGGGGAAACCCTCTACTAGAAGCATATTCTGCCTGAAACATGAAATAAATGAACTCCATAGAATGATGTGAAAGCAGAAATATCCATTCAGCCGGCAGAGAGTGTGAGCTGCCTTCTCAGCACCACAGCCTGTATTTCCCAAAACAAGAGGGAAGAGCTGTCCCAGGCTGTATGTGGGTCCAGGACTGCTGTCCTCCCTCCTTGTTAATTATGCCACATGTAGACATGGCACAACTCAACATCATGTGAAGATGGCAAAGCATAGAAACATAGAAATGTCTGGATTGGAAGGGACCTCTTAGAGGTCATCTAGTCCAACCCCCCTGCTGAAAGCAGGGACATCCTTAACTAGAGCAGGTTGCTCAGAGCTCTGTCAAGCCTCACCTTGAATGTCTCCAGGGATGGGGCCTCAACCACCTCCCT
>JANIJG010016467.1:19088-36372 GCA_024611175.1 Megaceryle torquata
GGGCAGTGCATTCCAGTGTTCTATCCCCCTTTCCGTGAGGAAGGGCTTCCTAAGATCCAACCTGACCCTCCCCTGGCCCAGCTTCAGGCCCTGACCTCTCCTCCTGTCACTGGGACAGGAACCTGTCCCAGATCCTGGTATGTGAACCCTGAATACAAATTTCTTCCTTCCTTTCCATCAGTGTATTTTCTGGTTTGCTTTGTCTGTTGAGTAGGAGACTCTCCAGTTTCTCCTGCAGCACGTACCTCACAAGCCCAAGCAACTCCCAGTGTTGACTGGTAGGTTGTCACCTATGTGTTGCTGTGCAGGTGCTGATCTGCATGTTGCACACCCACCGTGGCCATTCTGGAGAAGCCACTTGCCAGGCATGGGACAGCTTGCTACATCCAGGAATCAGCAGGAAGCCTGTCACTTTGCTCTGTGCCTTCCAGCCACAGTGGTTGCTGGCATTAGCCCATCCTATCTGTTGCCAAAGCTTAGTGCAGGCACCCCCAGTATTGTGCACGTGAACAAACTCAGGCTATGAATGGATTTGAGCTATATGCCATGCAAAAAGGGTGTATGCTCTGCACCTAGAACCTCACTGCTATCTTAACTAAGTAGCATTATGGGTGGTATTGCTGCTGGTTCTTAGGAGCACCCGTCTCAAAAGTCATGGCTTCCATGCAGGCAGGTAGGAGACAAATGGGCAAGGGTTCCAGCACTGCCAAGCTTCACAGTCACCTGTACCAAACTGGCAGTAGATGGGTGGGGATGACATGCAATTAAAAGAATGTTCTTAACAGATAGGAAGAATTTTCCAAATGTTATTGTAGGGACTATCTGAAAACTCTGAAGAAAATGTGTCTTCTAGAAATCTGTTCCCGTGCATGTTTCAATCTGTATTTTGAGAGGGAAGTGCAATCTTGAGATGAAAAATGAACCATGCTGATTCCACATTGTCCAGGCAGCAGAAATGGGAGAACATTCAGTGAGTGTCAGCACTGCTGTGGTAATAACACCATGGTGCCTCACCACGCAGCCTCACTTGCTGTATAACTTGAGCCTGAAGTGCCACCCTGGATTCTAATACTCATTTGAGCTATAATGTATATTAGAAAGTATCTGACCTTGACTAATTTCAGTTCCCAGTTATCTGGGTGCTGTCAAGACCTTTTCCTAGTAAATCTGAGAGAACTCTCATATAAAAATTGTCTTCCCAGGAAACCTTTGCTCAACAGCAGTTCTTTTGGAAAACCCAATAAAATTAAGCTGCTTAAATTCTTCAATTTCTAAGATTTAGTTTCATCTCTTGCCTATTTGGGGGTTTTTTGGGGTTTTTTTCTGGGCTTTGTTCCCCCAGTTTAGCTTTTGAAAAATTGTGAGCGCTAAACTGGACAAAGTTTTCCAACTGGTTCTGTCACTTCCAGTCCCCTATTCCAATATTCCCCCGCACCAGGAGCTCCCATCCCTTACCTGCTGCTGTGGTGAGATCTTCTTCAGTGACTTTCCTTCTGGGATATGGTCTCATGTCACGTGTGACCCGTGTTGTCTTTGTTTCATATATTTATGCATATTTACAGTTTTGCATATTAAAATAACTGCTCAAATGAGCTCAGCTGGCCGACTGATCCACAGTACCCTGCGTGATGTGACCCTTCCCAGGCTTGCTTGAGCACACCACTCATTTTTCACTGCATTTCACTAGCAAAAAGTTTGTAGTCTTTCAGTTCTCTGAGATGAATACTGAGGAGCAGGGGGCCAAGCCCAAATCCCTGCAGAATCTTACCCAAAATGATGCAGTAATGCAGTTTGATGGCTCCTCATTTCCAGATTCCTTTCAATCATGAAGTAGCAAGCAGAGGTTTATGGGTGGTAAAACAGTTTGTTACAGTAATAGCACAGATCCTCGGTGAGATTGTTCTCTTTTGCTCCTTGGCATTTTCAGGCTTTGGGGCTCGTGTTGTGGTCGTGCCTGTGCTGTTACCAGGACTCGGTGAAACCCCTCAAGCCTTTAACCCACTTACAAAAATCTTTAAATTACAGAATATATTTCATAAGGCAGAAAGCCACTCCTTACAGCCTACCCAGTCAATTTGAGAAGTTGGGAGGGCTGTAAGTCGTGTCTTACTTGAGACAATTATTCATCTGTCTGTATGGAATGAGAGTTGTCTAACGAGTCATGCACTGATGAACATAAAGAGGTAAAGAATGCCGGAGCACAAATAATGCTGCGCTGCTTGGCACCCAGCCTGGCTTTTATGGGTTTCTGTAAATTAACAGTCACATTTCTGGGTGAGGTTTTAATCTTTCCCTGGACTATTGATAGAAAGCGATTTATTTTCTTTCTTTTTTTCTTACCTGAAAAAGGTAATGTTCAGGGCAGCAGTCTACTCATACGCATGCGCAAGTGGGAACAAAAAGAAAGCCCTGCCTACATAGAGGGAAGAAAGGTCTTTTATTTGGTGAGCTACAGTTTCAATACCATTGGTGTTATAATAAAGCTGATCCAGTAAGTGAATACAGAAAGTTGGCGGTCTTGGTACGATTCCTTCGCTTGGCAAAGTTAAACAGGGATACTTATGTTTCTGAGCATTATACCATGAAAAAACCCCACTACAAAGTCATGCCAGAATCCAAAAGCAGGGTCAGTGCTGCACAGGAACAAAAGGTTCCAGAACACAGTGTAAAGCGTTTTGAAACAAAAATTGAATGCTTACACAAGGTGCTCTTAATTCAAGCTTATCAACAGATCCTAAAGCAAATCCTTTCCTTTGCTTCTGAAGGGAGGTTAATTGCGAGATTTCGATTCGGGTGTCGGATGCTTGTGGTTGTTCCTCTCTTCACCCATCCAGTTGTTAATCTGGGAGGGGGAGCTGGTTAACAGGTATTGAAGAAAAGCAAGTCTGTGAAGAGCAGAGACATCAAGGTGGCCATTTAGTCACAAAGATGACTTCAGCTACCAGTTTGCCCCACCGTAGCTATTACTCCCAGTCACACTAAGGACCCGGTCTCTTTGGTTTCAGCAGGTCCTTTACTTTTGCTGCTCTCAGCTTTGCAGACCTGAGGGGTTCACTTTGTGCTGCTGACATAGAATAAAAACCAGATCTGTACCTGGGACTGGAAACTCCAGATCCCCTTGTTCCTAGCCAAAGATGTGAACTACCCGGCTAGGACTATTCTGCTTGCTTGCTGTTGATCCTTGTGACCTCTGTGCCTGACAGCCTCAAGAGAAGGGTAGAGCCAAGAACTTGTGGAGCCAGAATATCCTACATCCTGATGGTCAGGGCAGTTTTCTGGAGTGGTTGAGAAGTTAAACCCCCCTGCTCAAGCCAGGTAGAGCCTGGAAGCCACTCTCCCACTTTGTGGTCAACTACCCTGATTTTGGCATTAGGTAAATGGCTGATCTGCAGAGTAGGTGGTGATCTGCTTCTGGCTGCATCATTTTAGTCCAGTGATAACAGCCAGGCGTCCTCTGTGACGCGTTGGAAGTACAGATGTGCAGTGTCTGCAGGGTTCATCAGTGTAGGGCAGAGCTGCAAGGACAAATGAGATGGCCACTGCCTTCCCCCATGGGTGCATCCATGCTTTTTCTTCTCAGTCTGGGTTTTTTAAAAGACTCCCAGAAAAGAATCAGCAGATGGAACAGAGCTTTTCAAACCTATGACACAGGCACATAGGGGCAAAATGATCTGCTGATCCTTTGTTAGATCACAAAATCATATCAAATTTTGCCCATTTGTGAGACAGGAATTGCATTTAACTGATAAGAAAATGCTGCAAAGACAGGCTGGATTTCTTTGGTTAAGGGCTACATACCATCTGTTGTTCGTGTTCAGCGCATTCACTTTCCTGGACTAAAGCTTCATGGATTTCTGGCCCCAGAAGTGAAGTTTTTCAGAGCAAGAAGAAATTCCTCAGGGAATGGCCCTAAATTGGAGACCTAAGATCCTCTCACACCTCCCCCTCCACCTCTGCCAAGCACAGGGAGAGTTTCTTTGTTCTTTTTTATCTACTAATATCGGGCATAAAACATGGTCTGCTTTAAGACAAGACAAAACTGTACCAAAGTAGCACATTGCCTTGGAGAGAGAGAGAACTCTGGAAAGAATGAAGTAGCAGAGAAAGAGAGACTCATGCCCAGGACAGTGCAGAGGGTCTGCCCGCAGCCTCCGTAGCAACATCCCCACCTCCTGCTCTGCACCGGGAGAGAGAGACAGGAGCTCTGCCAGCCCTGCCCTCTCTGTGAGCAGGAAAAAAAATGTTCAGAATAGCCAAAGCCCTCACCTCTGTAGCAAATATGTAGATAGAAATTAGCTGCAGAATGTGGAGGGCAAGAGCAGTAACCAAAAGCATGTTGGGCTGATAGGGTAAAACTGAAGTAGATTCAGAACAGAACACATCATTTAAGGATAAATAAATAAATAAATAAATAAAGGCTTTCACAATATTAACAGCTTTTCTGAAACTCTCCAAAACTTAATCGATGGCAGTACATTCGTTCTGCCTAAACGTTTTTATTACACTTGCCTTCAGCTGCACGTCAGAGCTGGTGACTCACCAGCCTGTGATTCAGAAGAGCAAGTCTGATTTTCCTGCCTTTTCCTTTCTGCAGTTTGTGTGTACCGTGATCGCCATCCTCCTGCATTATTTCTACATGAGCACCTTCGCGTGGATGTTTGTGGAGCAGCTTCACATCTACCGGATGCTGACTGAAGTGAGGAACATCAACTTCGGTCACATGCGGTTCTACTACGTTGTTGGCTGGGGCATTCCTGCCATCATAACAGGTACCCTCGACCACCCCAAAACAGCTTCATTTCCCTTCCCTCACATCTTCACTGGCCAGGTTCAGGAGTTACCCCATCCGAGACGGTTAGGGGTGCACTCAGCTATTGCTGTCAGTTCAGTGTTTTCCTGAAGGAGGGCAACACCAACACATCCAGCCTGAATTTGGCAGGTCTGTGTGCCAAACAACTATTGTGATACTGGCAATTTTACAATAACATCAACATAAGTGCACCCAGATTAATACAAGACTTAGTAACTTATTTTAACAGCTGTGCTGGTAGCTGTCATAAATTTTTCTTCCCTGAGCCTGGTACCCCAGGGTATGGACACACAGTCTCTTGGGAAGGTAGCAGCAGTGGCTTCAGGAGCAATGCTGCCCACAGGACTTTACTGCCCTTCGCCGGACGTTCCCATTGCCTACACTCAACCAGAAGTAAATGCTTCCCGAAGGGGATTTCAGCAGCTCTGTTTTACTTGGCATAAAAATGAGCTGGGAATACTCAAGCAGCTTTTTTACTTGGTTTCAGATACAAAGGCAATAACTTCCAGTTGAGGAAAAGTAATGAAAAGCTGAAGGCAGTAATCTTTCAAACTGTTCCAGGGTGATCCACAGGAGCACATCCATCTCCGCCCTCACCGTGCCTATTTTTGCAATCAGACATTTCCAGTGCTACCCTAAGCACACGGTGCTGCGTTAATTCAGGCAGACAGCTCCTCAGGAACCGCCTTTCGCAGAACAGTTGGAGTGGGGTTTTTTTGGTTCAACTATTTCAGCATCTCTCTGTTGCCATATGGGAAATCAGATCATAGGCAGACGGTTAACTTTGATCCAATTACTTTCATTTGTACAGATAACAACATACCGTTGGCAATGGCAGAGGTTTAGTTGTCTCAGATCAGATAAATAGCTGTCACTCATATACACTTGGAAAAATATTATGGAGCAAGTTAGACTTAAAAATATATGGGGTTTTATTCTGTGTGACTTAAGAAACCGTAACAGCAAACCAGTGTTGTTCACACAGGTTAGTTCTCTCTCCAGACAGCTGCTAAGTTTTTCTGTATCACCTCGTGCATAGATGATTTTTACTTCTATCAGTTGATCCAGAACACAGTGAATGGCACAGTCCAGACAATTCTGCCACACCAGACGTATCCCTAACATCTTAAACAGAAATCATCCTTGAACTTCTGAAGTATTTCAGAGCTGTGTAACTTTTATCAGTACATACTGCAGTGTATTCGGGAATGTTTTAGGTGCACGCAGATAACTGGCAGCATCATTTCTGGCAGAAAAGAATTATCATCCTTAAACAGCAATAAACGATTTGCATTTCAGAACACATAAACCCATAGAAGAATTTTTTCAGAAGGGTTTTCTGTTTCATGTTTAGTTTTTCTCCTGAACTTTGAAGTAATTCAGACCTTCTCAGCAGCAGTATTGTGCAATCTAAACATTCCAAGTACACCATCTTCACACCTTTTCTACTTAGATATTGTTCCCTGTAATACGGAACTATTTTGCACTTTTACAACTGTGAGTTACAGTTCCAGATTGTCTCCTGTAACTTAATCTGTGAGTCCACTGAATTTGTGGTTCACTTAAATGAAAAATCAGATCCCTATTACTGAACGAGTCCGAGGATTTTGTGAAATGAAGGATGAAGAAAACTAAGCTTTCAGTTTACCCTTACCTTATCCAGGTTTAGAATTATCTGAAGAGAAAATTATTTCATCAGAAATAGCACAATGTGGGATTTCTTGCCCCTGGATAACTTTGTTATTGTGCAGTTTTTAAATAAGCTTCTTTTATCAATTTTAATATCTAAGTAGTAAAAAAAGGTTCCAGCTTCATAACATGCATCTTAAAACCATTTTTTTTTATGAGAAAAGGTTTGTGTCTGTATCTTAGTAGTGGAAAATTCTAGTTATGGTAAGGAATTTTAGTCTTGGACATCCAAAGGACTTTGTTTTGTTTGAAAGATTCCTGTCTAGCCCATTTCACCTTTACCATAGCTATCTTGAAGAAAAAAAAAAAAGAAAAAGAACCTTCAGTGGAAGTAGCTTTACTCTGTTTTGTTTATTTAGTGTTTCTGTTTTCCATGCTCAGACTGACAAGATGGGACATGGTGGTCCTAAGGCATCTATAATGTGACTACTTGCAGAAGGGAACCTTGACCTTGAAGGAGGAGAAAACCTAGTAAAAAGTTTACATACAGAACACTCTAATGGGGAAGAAGCACATTTAATCCCAGTACAGAAAAGCAAATTGCCATGAATACAAGCAGGGTGGAGGTTGGGAGAAGGCTTACAGCCATCAAAAGGGTGTGGATCAGGAATATTCCTCCACGGGGAGAGACGGTGGAACATTTTAAATTTGCTTTAAGCTTGCTCATTTAATAATGTAGCTTGATCCATCTAGGGATGGAATTTATGACTTCCTTGCCTCAGGAGCAAAGTGCTGGATTTGGCAGCCAGCAAGATCCCTCCAGCTCTGTGTGCCTTTGTGGTGACACGCCAACCAGTTGGCATAGGTGTGCAGTAACTGCTTTGCCATGGCGACTGTGGCGCTCGTGTTGGGACAGGTTCCTATTTATATACCCCAGAAAATGACACTTTCCAAATCTATTTGCTGTGAATACTAAGTGAGGACGTGAGTCAGGAGGGGAGTGAGGCTGACCTATAGTCACCTGAGTCACTTGCGGCTTCTGAGCCTGCAGGAGCTCAGAAGGGTCAAAACATGCCCCTCTGGCAGCACCTCCCCATGGCATGCTCTTGGCATGTTCCTGGGATGGGTGCTGGTCCCCAGAGGACGCTTGGCCATCGGACCAGCAAACATCAGCGAGCTATCGCACAGCCCACACACTCAGTCTGCTCGGCACAGCCAGGCTGCAGCACTTAATCGATGTGCCAAACCAGTTCTCTTTATGACATCACACTGGCTTAATTCTGCCTGTGGGTGAAGTGTTATTTCAGATGTTGTTGAGTGCAGTAAAATTCGAACCACGTACCTGAAGATTGCCATTTGCCCCACTTGTTTAATGGAGAACTTTAGGGTAGGATTTTGAGAATGAAAAAATGCTGCCGTCTGCCAGTTACTCATAGAACCAGATGTTTGGTCAAACTGCAGTTTAAGTCTTGCTAATGGGGAAATCAAGTCTTGCGAAACAGACTCTGTCTATAGAATTACATCTGTATAAAATACTTTATGGTCCCTTAATCATTTATGGCTAATTCTTTCTGGATGGCAACTGCTGAAGGGGGTGGTGGAAGGACCAACGGGAGCAGGGAGGGAGACCAGTGCTATCTCATTCCACATTTCAGAGAAAACGGATCCAATATCCACTGCTTTGCCAAAGAGCCAGTTTAATTGTCATAGACCGTAGGCCTGTACCAGATGTGAATATTGGCTGTGGGCCAGCTTTAAGCAACAAGAGTGAAACGCAGCTACCTCTCCCTTTCTCGGTGTCTTTTCATCAAAGCATGTAGGCTTCAAGTCAAAAAAAAGCTGTTTGTTAACTCCCAGGAGCTCTCCTTGCGGAGAAGAGCACGGCCGTCAGCCTTGACCGTATGCTTGAGTCAGGACATACGCTCAACACAACAGGTGCCCCCGAAGCCCAGACAACGTCCTGCAGCCATTTACCATATGTCATTGGCCACAGGCCTTGCAGGGATCAATTTCTGTGTCTTGAAGAAGGCAGACCTCTGCAGACAGGGTGCACCTGTCCCAAAGGGGGAAAAGGATCTTTGCACAAGAGTTGGCTGGGCTCATCAAAAGAGCTTTCAACTAGATTTGAAGGGGGAAAGGGATAAAACCAGGCTTGCTAGAGCTAAGCCCAGGGGCAGCATGCCAAAGTGATGAGGTTCTTTGGCCTGCCCTCTCGGTGGAGGTAGGGGAGGGAGATCTATTCAGCAGCAAAGATGCAGGGGTTGTTGATGCATTAGGAGCCACAGAAGTGCCTGAGAACGGCCACATGAGAATTAGGACTTCTCCCCACAAAGGGTGGTGGGATCAGTAGCCCAACTGAAGCAGATTTACACCAATGCATGCAGCATAGGCAGCAAACGGGAGGAGCTGGAAGCCATCGTACAGCAGGAAAAGTATGATGAGGTTGCCATCATGGAAACACGTTGGTGTGGGATGACTCGCACAACTGGAGTACTGCATTGGATGGGTATAAACTCTTCAGAAGGGATAGGCCAGGAAGGAGAGGAAATGGGGTAACTTTGGATGTTAGGGAGTGTTTTCATTGTCTAGAGTCTGATGATGGTGACAATAAGGTTGAGTACTTATGGGTAAGAATTAAGGGGAAGGCCAACAGGGTAGATATCATGGTGGGAGTCTGTTACAGACCACACAACCAGGATGAAGAGGCAGGTGAAGTATTCTATAAGCAGCTGGGAGAATTCTCACATTTAGTTGCCCTCATTTTCGTGGGGGACTTCAACTTTCCAGATGCCTGCTGGAAATACAACGCGACAGAACAGAAACAGGTTAGGAGGTTCCTGAAGTGTGTGGAAGATAATTTCCTGACACAGCTGGTCAGAGAGTCAGCTAGGGAATGTGCATCTCTGAAACTGTTTTTCTATGGACAGAGAAGGACTTGTAGGTGATGTGATGGTTGGAGACCATCCTGGTCATAGCAATCACAAAAAGATAAGAGTCTTTGATTCTTGGGGAAGTAAGCAAGGGTGTCAGCAGAACTGCCACACTGGGTTCTGGAGGGCAGACTTTGACCTGTTTAGGACACTGGTTGACAGATTCCCTTGGGAGGCCATCCTGAAGGGCAAAGGAGTCCAGAAAGTCTGAACGTTCTTCAAGAGGGAATTATTAAACGTGCAGGAACAGGCCATCCCCTACGCCAAAAGACAAGCTGACAGGGAGGAAGATCGGTGTGGGTGAACAGAGAGCTTTGGTTGGAACGTGGGGTAAAAAAAAAAAAAGAGAGTTTATGATCTTTGGAAGAAGGAACAGGTAGCTCAGGAGGACTGCAAGGATGTCATACAGTTATGCAGAGAGAAAATTAGAAGGGCCGAAGCCCAGGTAGATCTTAATCTGGCCACTGCCATAAAAGACAATAAAGAATGTTCCTATAAATACATTAACAGCAAAAGGAGGTCTAAGGAGATTCTCCATCCTCTGTTGGATGCAGAGGGAAACACCACTGTGTTTCCAAGGATGAGGAAAAGGCTGAGGTACTGAATGCCTTCTTCACCTCAGTCTTTAATAATAAGACCAGTTTTCCTTTGAGTGCCCAGTGCCCTGAGCTGGAAGACAGGGACAGGGAGCAGAATGAAGCCCCCATAATCCAAGAGGAAATGGTCAGTGACCTACTACAACACTTAGACACACACAGGTCTATGGGGCTGGATAGGATCCACCCAAGGGTGCTGAGGAAGCTGGCGGAGGTGCTCACCATGCCACTGGCAATCATTTACCAGCAGTCCTGGATAACCAGGAAGGTCCCAGTTGACTGGAAGTTATCAATTGTGATGCTCATGTACAAGAAGGGGCAGAAGGAGGATCCAGGGGAACTACAGGCCTGTCAGTCTGACCCCAGGTCCAGGGAAGGTTATGGAGCTGATCATCTTGAGTGCCATCCCGCAGCATGTACAGGACAGCAGGGGATCAGGCCCAGTCAGCATGGGTTTATGAAAGGCAGGTCCTGCTTGACCATCCTGATCTCCTTCTGTGACAAGGTGACCCACGGAGTCAATGAGGGAAAGGCTGTAGATGTTGTCTACTTGGACTTTAGTCAAGGCTTTGACACTGTCTCCCATAGTGTTGTCCTGGAGTAAGTGGCTGCTCATGGCTTGGACGGGTGGACTCTTTGCTGGGTAAAAAACTGGCTGGAGGGCCAGGCCCAAAGAGTTGTGGTGAATGGAGTTAAATCCACTTGGTGGTCAGCCACAGTGGTGTTCCCCAGGGCTCAGTACTGGGGCCTGCTCTCTGTAATATCATTATCGACAACCTGGACAAGGGGATCAAGGGCACCCTCAGTAAGTTTGTAGATGACACTAAGTGGGGTGAGAGTGTTGATCTGCTAGAGGGTGGGGAGACTCAAGTAGTAGGTCAGGCTGGATCAGTGGGCTGGGGCCAGTGGTGTGAGGTTCAACAAGGTCAAGTGCCGGGTCCTGCACTTGGGTGGCAACACTCCAGGCTTGGGGAGCAGTGGCTGGAAAGCTGCCCAGCAGAAAAGGACCTGGGGGTGCTGGTGGACAGACAGCTGGACACGAGCCAGCAGGGTGCCCAGGGGGCCAAGAGGGCCAGCAAGATCCTGACCTGGATCAGGAACAGTGTGGCCAGCAGGAGCAGGGAGGTGATGGTGCCCCTGTACTTGGCACTGGTGAAGCCACATCTGAAACACTGGTTCACTTTTGGGTCCCTCCCTAGAAGACAGACATTGAGGTGCTGGAGCCTGTCCAGAGAAGGGCAGTGAAGCTGGTGAAGGGTCTGGAGAACTGTTCTTAGGAGGAGCAGCTGAGGGAAGTGGGGTTGTTTAGCCTGGGGAAAAGGAGGATGGGTAGAGACCTTCACACTATCTACAACTACCTGAAAGGAGGTTGTATCAAGGTGTCAGTCTCTTTTCCCAGGTAACAAGTGATAGGATGAGAGGAAGCAACCTCAGGTTGCACCAGGGGAAGTTTAGGTTGGAGATTAGGAGAAAGTTCTTCACTGAAAATGCCATCAAGCGTTGGTCTTTTCCAACCTAAGTGATTCTACACTTCTGTGATTTTGCAGGTCAAAGACATCAATCCCAGTCCATCGCCATATGAGCGAAACGTAGGCCACTGAATCAGGCAGCACAGTAAATCAGCAGGTGGAGGTTAGAGACTCACAGACTTTCTTGCAATTGTCCAGGCTCTGAAAAATAAAACAATAAAAGGTATTTTCTTAACTCAGTTGCCCTGGGGGCATTAGCAAATTCCATTTCAAACAGCACTGAACGCACGGTGAGGTACATGGGATGGCAGCTCCAAATGAATCCTGCCTGAGCTCAAGCGGTTAACTCCTGTGAGCTCCCAGGTCCCTTTGTCTCTGGTGTTATTTTAGTGACAGCAAGCACACAGCAGTTAAGAATGCACTGGTTTTTTGTAGTAGTGGCACAGACATCTCCTCAGTTATGATTCATTTCATTCTGCTGCACAGGCTTATTGAAATTCCTCAACGTGTCACTCGCCCTCAAGGCTTCATCACACTGTGTGAATTTGACTATAAAACTGTGCTCAAACAGAATTCATTTGGGACTTGCATTTATTGTCATTTTTATGCAGCTGAACTCTGTTCTGGTAGGCAAAACTCATGGTATCATTTGATACGGAGTTAGGTTTTGATTTACGGAGCTTTTATTTCAATATTTGCCTTGATTTTGACTTCCTAGACCGTCCCATGGAACGCATTTTGCCGTTATTATTTTGCTTGTCAGACAGCGATTTGGAGATGTGCCTGGTTATACAGAAGATCTCAGCAGCACCTTTCTAATGTACTTTCTCTTCATTTTGTGACCCAGGGCTTGCTGTTGGTCTGGATCCACAAGGCTACGGGAACCCTGATTTCTGCTGGTTGTCTGTTCATGACACCCTTATCTGGAGTTTTGCTGGGCCCATCGTAATTGTTGTAGTTGTAAGTATGGTGGAGTTGGCATCTGGGGCTTTCTTCTTGTGTTCTGTCAAAGAGCGGTTACAATGCAAAGCAGCTGTATTCTTCACATTTGAAGCTGATGTACTTGAGCTTGTCTCTTTTGCTTAAACAGATAAGACATGAGCTAAGCTCCTGGAAATCAGAGGGCTGCTTGCCAGTGCAGAGATTGCTTGTGGAGCAATGGCTGTATGACCAGAAAACAGTTTATTTTTTCCAGTTTGCTCTGTTCCATGTTTGAAGGGTTGGTTGGTGAGCTTACTAAACAGAACAAGCTGTTGCAAGTCACTTCATCCAGAAGTCCTAGAGGAATATTAAATAATTCCAGTTTCAGGAATTTAAAAGAATGGGCTTGGTGCTTAACTTCTCCCTTAAAGCTTCCTTCGGTTAACAGAGCACCAGAAGATAAATATTAATGGTGTGACTGTCTTGAATAGCAAGTGCAGTTCTGGTCTCCTCATCTCAAAAAGTATGAAGTCACAAGTCATGTCATCAGAAGCATGGGACAACCCCCACTGGAGGACCAACTAAGTGGACTTGGAGCCTTCAGCCTAGAGAAGACAAAGCTGCAGAGAAGAGGGAGGGAGAAGCCTGTACTAATGTGGTGATCCGGAGAAAATGGCTGTAGAGAAAACTGTTTGGTGTCTTTTCCAGTGCAAGCAGTAGCAAGAGGTGGCATTTTCAGAACAGATGGGACAAGCTGCATTATTTCTCCACAGCAAGTTAAGTTAGAAGCTCCCAGAAACAGGACAGTGCTATGTTGTGGTTTGGCCTAGCAGAAACAAGGTGCTGGGCTGCGTGGACTCTGGTCTGGATCAGGACAGCCGTTCTTCAGTTTTTACCTTTCACTCAAGCCTCTTTGCATAGGGCAGTCTTACTGGGTTTCATCCCCGTCAAGTCCCAGGATGTTCTTGACTATGTTGGCTTGAAACAAGATGAATCTTGGAACTTAGAGACCTGTGAATTGAAAGAAAAATATTCTTGGCACCACGAACCATTTTAGGATAAAAATTGCATTTTCATTGAAGCCTGAGCTCTTGGCAAATGTACAGAAAGAATCCATGCTGTTGTTTCAATTTCCCTTTCAGATAAACACCGTCATCTTTATACTGGCAATGAGAGCATCGTGCAGACGACGGCAGCGTTCGTTTGAAAAAAATGGAGTCCTGTAAGTCTGGGTTCAGAAATGTGTGAAATGTTTTGGTGGGGAATAATAAAGGGATGGGATTGCCTAAAAGCAGTTGTTGGAGTGGGAAATAAAACAAGTAGTTGGAGGAGACAGTCAACGTTGGTAGAGGCAATTGGTGCTGCTTCACAAGCATCTACTCCCGGGGTTCCCTTGGAGGCTCTGTAAAACCTCCACCGTGGTGCTGTGCACCACCACCAAGGACAGGCGGGAGAAGGGATGGGGGAAGGAAAGGTCTGGTCTCTGGATGGCATCATTACGGTCCTTCCAGATATTTCATCATGCTCCCCACTACACTGTCACTTCACCCACAGCACGCCCAGCTGGACATAATTCTGGATCTGGCTGTGTTTGCCCGTGGCTCAGCAGGGTCTCCCCTCACGAAAGCCCGGGTTACCGGCCCGGCCGTGGCAGACACCCGCTGAGGTTCCCGTGCCGAGGGCCAGCCTCCCCGTACCCTGCTCCCCGTGGGGTGAGCAGAAAGCCTCGCAAGCTGCAGCCCACCACTGTCTTGAGCTGCCGTGGCAGCCTGTTCCCAGTAACTTCTGTTTGCCCAAAGCTCAGAATTTACCCGTGGACTGAGATGTGATTAGCTAGTGGCAAGACAGCCCCTGTGGGGTTTTTTTTTTTCAAGATAGGTGGCTGTATGAGATTTCAAAAGACTTCTTCTAGCTATTTATTCAGCCCTGGCTGTTGGGTAATTTTTTTTTCAGTTTCTCTTTTAAATCTCCTTAAATAAACAGGAGTATAATTGCTACTCGATGGCAGCTGTTTTACCTAGGGTGCAAAACTTTTGCCATTAGAATTGTGACCATCTTTTGCAAGTGTCTGTAGAAATAATGGTTTTAAGCAAACAAGGGTTCCCTTGAGTGCCCTTGATCCAAAATCCTGGGCTGTAATGTTGAGAAGGAATGTGAGAGTGAACCTGACAAACAGAAAGGAGATGGATGTGGCCATTTACCACCCAGATCTCTTCCTCAGAGTCAACAAGGCTGAGCAGCGTGAGCTTGGCAAACAGCCTGGCTGGTTTGAAGGAAACCTTGGAAACAAACTTGAAAAGAAATCACCTTTTTTTTTTTTTTTACCTGAATATGTTAAGTCGTTGACTAGTGCAGTGAGAGAGTTGGGAGCTGAGAGCTGGTGAACACTCGCCCTAATTTTCCCAAAGGGCTTTTCCAGTTGCCAGATTGCTGGTACCACCCGCGTGGGGGAGTTGGGCTGATCTCCTGTGTCCTGTCACACTGCAAATGCCCGTCTGTGTTTGCTTCACAGCTCTGTGCTGCGCACAGCCTTCCTGCTCTTGCTGCTCATCAGTGCCACGTGGCTGCTGGGGCTGATGGCCGTCAACAGCGACGTCATGACATTTCACTATCTCTTTGCCATTTTCAGCTGCTTGCAGGTAAGTTGGATGGTGTCTTGTCCGTGGCAGACCATGGTGAATGCCCTGCTGCACTTGGATCTCCAAACCCCTGCTAAACTTGAGCTAACTAAGAAGAACAAAGATGGAAAGTAAAATTTTTGCTCTCTTTTCTCAAAGAGAGGGTTCTTTTCACCAAAACCATCACTTTGAGTAACTGTGTCTCTCAGTTTTTAGTCATTCTAAAGATAAGTGCCCTACTGTTGTAACCTGTGACAGATAAATAACAGTAGGCAATTATACCTCTGTCTTTCCAGAGACAGGGTCTTTGTTAATGTCTTACGTGCGCTCATTAACAGTTGGTCTGTTGCTACAGCAAACAAAAGACTGGTTTCTTTCACCCAGAGTGGATGGCTCCAAGTTCAAAGCTTTCACAAATTAAGTTACTGTTTAAGGAAATGAGTTAAATAATGATTTTCAAATACAGCTCATTGCATCAGAGTTTTGCTGGGTTGCCAGTACATGCTTCTTGATTAAAGACACATAAAATGGTTATTTGTAGGAGACCTGGCACAGTAGTAGTCATGAAGCTTCACATCAGTCACGGTTTGAACGTGACCAAGGATAGCAGCAACTGTCATGGCAAGTGCCTGTGGTATTAAACCTGGTAGCAGGACACTCTTGTCAGCTGCAGCACAACAAACTGCAGCCAAAGAGAAAAAGAGGTCTGGTGAGTCTCTGTCTGGAGATGACTGTCCATGCCTAGAAGCACAACAAATACACCAGCCTGGAGCAAGTCTGTTTTGCCTCTGGAACTGGTGTGCTCTGAACTAAGTACACCTACTCAGGCTGTAACACCAGGCTTCTACAAGCCTAAAATAAATTAAATGTGAACTTGATGAGGGGGGGGGAAGTCAGCAGCTGGAATACTCCTCCAGACTTGCCCAGAGAGGCTCAGTGGTATGTGGTGTTTCACGTCATTGCCTTCTTTGAACTCGTATTTTTAAAGAGACGTTATGTGAATTTTATTAATGAATAATCCCAAAGTGCCAATGCCAGCTAAGATCACCTTTGATTGAATGTTTAGAAAGTGAGCTTGAAGTTTAAAGTTACTCTAAGTCAATTGCTTTGGCTGAAATCACGTAATGCAGGCATCTTGTGATGTTGGTACAGCTGCAACTTCATGAGTAATTGGCTTCTATATATTGTATCTCTGACCAAAATTGATAACACTTTGGCAGCTGCATGAATTCCCTCAGAGCAAAGCCATCTGAAGGTACAGACGTGCATGCCCCCTGCCCCCAGCAAAAGCAGCCAACGTGTGTTCCTGGCAGCCAACAACTGCCCAGCCCTGGGGATTGTAGTGACTTTCCCATTGTATTCCCTTGGTATTGCTGAACCAAGGACTGCATAGGGTAAAAGTTGGGACCTCTCTCTCCCCAGTATTTCCCCATGTCTCACAAGGCTTTATAAAGTTCTCTTAACAACAGTATTAAGGACACGGATCGTAGAAGTTCCCCGTTTCCAGGGGGTTTCACTAAAGGCTGTGTTCTTTATGTGCTGTTACTGATTTTGTCTCATCACTGGTGTGAAAAACTCTAATATCTTAGTGCAAATACAACCCTGAAACTCTCTGCAGCATCTTCCAGTAGGACATTTTTGGTCTCTGATGGGTATTTTGAATAGAAAGTTTCTTCCCAAACAACAAGGGAGGGTGACGCCTCCCACAAGCTCTGCTCTCTTAAGTTCAGGAGAAACACACTCTTTTGTACATTTTCCCAGGCCTTTTATGCACATTTGAACTTGGAATCAAATTATGAAGTCCTAGGAGATCAATCAATGCCATTTCAGTCAAAATCATAAAATAGTTACTGCTACTGAAGTCATGGACTACAAAGCAGGGTTCGGGGGTTGTTTCAAAGCGGCGATTCTCTAATATCTGTGTCTGCAGTTGGGTAGTAATTGATCATTTACATTTATTCTTCCTCTCTCTAAAATAATCCAGGGGCTGTTCATTTTCTTCTTCCACTGCGTGTTTAACAAAGAAGTCAGGAAGCACTTGAAGAACACTTTAACTGGGAAGAAACCTCTTCCAGATGATTCCACTGCAACAAGAGCTACATTATTAACTGTAAGGAAAAACATGGGGAATCACAGACTATTCATGGTTGGAAAGGAACTCCTAGATCACTGAGTCCAACCATACCCGTAACAAAAAACACCTAAAAAAACCCCAAACACCTAAATCCCCTGATCAAACATGACTTTTAAAAACACAACACACACAAAATAACCCCCTAGATGCCTGCCACCAAAGTGTGTCCTGAAGCAC